>CBVK0100437515.1:0-11605 GCA_900067695.1 Picea abies | reverse complement strand
TATAGTCATGGACCATTTCATTTTTGCTATTAAAGAATGCTCATGTAGGTCAGATATTCATATATCATGTGTGAATGGAATAAATGTTTTTTTTTAAAAACCCCAATATTGGTCGCTTTAGCGACCAACCTGTTCGTCGCTAGTATATCCAATTGGTCACAAACATCAACGTGTTGGTATCTTTAGTGATCAACTTGTTAGTCGCTAGAGCGACCAACCTGTTCGTCACTAGTATAGCCAATTAGTCGCAAACATCAATGTGTTGGTCTCTTTAGCGACTAACGTGTTAGTCGCTAGAGTGACCAACTTGTTCGTCGCTAGACAGTTAGTGACTAACTGATCCTCCTTCTTTTGACCTTTTTAACTGATGGTTTGATCGTTTTAGCAACTAATATTCATCGTTCTAGAGACTCATAGTGGTTTATTAACTAAGTTTGTCCGGGTTGTTTTGGTCACTCTTGTGACTAATATTAGTCGTTTGACCAACTAAAATTCGTCGCTAGCCGAACATTTCCCTATTGTGAATAGGCTTATTTTTTCAGTCGCTAGACTGGCAAATATCCATGTGTGGTTTCTAGACCAAAGAATTAATTCCAATGAAAAAAAAAATTATCTTGGTCGCAAAAACGACTCTATGTCGATGAAAATTCGTCTCTACTTCATCACAAAAACGTTCAAATTTAATAGTGAAACAACTAACTAAAACAAATAGTTTTTAATCATGATAAAAGTACTCATTACTCAAATGATTATCAATAAGATGATGAAATTTAATTATAATAACATCTTCCTTTAAAGTAAAATACTCCCCTTTTTTCGTTTCTTTGAAATTATCCATTTGTAAATGAATGCCTACAAAATTTCTAAAAGAACTTATCAAAAACCACACCAAAAATATTTAAATATGTACAACAGAAAATCAAAATATTTCAAGAACAAGGAGAAGAAACTTCCCCATCCACCAATGCCAGTGCCTTGTCGGCTAACATGACTTGCATAAAGTCTTATGTAGAAACATGTTTATGGTAAAGTTTAATTCTATGCCCATTCACTACAAAAGAGACATGTTCATAATCAATTGTTTTTATTTTCACAACCCCATTATCAAACATGGTAACCACTTCATAAGGACCTAACCATTGAGTGGTGAGTTTACCTTTAAAAGTTTTAAACCTTGAATCAAACAACAAAGCCTAATCTCCAGGCTGAAATTGCTTCTTTTTAATGAACTTAGCATGCCACTTGCTTTGTTGGTTTTGAACTAAGATCGTTCTTTGGATAGCATCCTATCTAATTTCATCTAATTCATTCAGTTGTAAGACTCATGGTTTCTTTGCTTCATCTATATCTAATCCCAGTTGTACAGCAATACAAAAAGTTCTTTCTTGGAATTCAATAGGTAAGAGTACTTGCTTTCCGTAAACCAGTTCATATGGGGTATGTCCAATGGTGTTTCTCCATGTTGTGTGATGTGCCCACAAAGCCTCTGGAAGTATATCAACCCAATATCTATGGTGTATTTGAACAGTTTTAGACAAGATAGTTTCCAATACTTTGTTTGTTTATTCCACATGGCCATTATCTTGTGGGTGGTATGGAGAGAACTTATGATGTTTTATCCCATATTTTTTTGTTAATTCCTTCATCAACTTAGAAGTAAATTGTATACCCTAGTCTGTGACAATCTCATGAGGAACACCAAAGCAGGTAAAAATATCTTCATAAATAAACTCAAAAACATATTTTTCAGTAGCCCAAAACAAGGTTTTTGCCTCTATCCACTTAGTGACATAATCTGTGGAAACAAGAATATAGTTCTTTTTACGAGACATGGGGGAAATTGGTCATGAAATCAAGGGCCCATTTCTCAAAAGGTTCGACCATAACCTGGGTATGTAAAGGCATTTCATTGGATGATGTGGGTTTTTCTATCCTCTGACAACTATCACAACTTCTTACATATTTGGCAGCATCTTTAAAAATGTTAGGCGAATAGTATCATCAATGTAAAACTTTGTATGTTGTACGTTTATCAAAAAAATGACCACTACATGGTCCATCATGGAAATTTTGTAGGATTTATGCTATGTCATCTTCTTGGAAACATCTACGAATGATCAAATCTGGTCCGATACGAAAAATTTCATGGCCAACCCATGAGTAGTTAGCACTTTGTGTTATAATTCGATGCTTTTCATGAGGTGACAAATGAGTTGNNTTTTCTAGTGGCTAAATAATTTTCCATATCTGTAAACCATGGAGTGTTTACGGAGATGGAAAAGAGATTCTCATCTGGAAAACTATCATCAACAGGAATACTATCACATTCATTATTAATGCAAGAGAGAAAGTCAGCTACTAAGTTCTCTTTTCCCGATCGGTCAAGGACAGTAATATCAAACTCTTGTAATAAAAGGAGCCACCTAGTTACTCGACCATTGGTAATAGGTATATTCATGAGAAATCTAATGGCAGAGTGATATGTATGTACAAATACCTCATATCCTATAATATAATGGAGAAACTTTTTGATGGCATGGACGACTACTGAGAAATCTTTCTCAGTGACTGTATAGTTCATCTCGAACACCCTTTCCAGTTTTAGCCCTAGTGCATCTCAAGTAGTTTCTACACATCTCACAAATATTAGTGAATGGTTTATGGGAGACATCTATGGATTCCATAAGAGTAAGTGATTCTGGATATTCTTCTAACATCCCTTTAAGAAAAAAGGTTCTTATTGCATCATCTGGAAGGTCATTATATTTTTATTTTTGTGAAATATAGGTGAATTGTTCCATGTAATCTTCAAGACTCTCGTCTTCTAATTGTTGAATTTTAAAGATATCATTCCGAGAATCTTTATATTTGCAATAGTCTTGGTATTTCGTAAGGAATATGGTCTTGATATCTTCCCAACATATGATACTAGACTATTTTAATCCCATGAACCATCTAAGTGCAGAATATTTAAGAGTGGTAGTGAATAGTTTTAGTTTCTGAGCATCTTGCAAGTAGTTATAACTTCTGCACAAGATGTCAAACTCAAACAGGAAGGTGTTTGGATCCTCACTACTCTAACCATAAAAGGTAGGTAGTGAAGAAGGTGGAATGTTCTTCGTATTAAAAATTTTCATGGTATCCAAAATTGGAAACCCAGAAGCGGTTTTTGTCTGGTTTCCTACCTCTTATCCCTCATCATATCTCACATGATTATGATCCTCATATCTTGCAAGTAGTTATAACTTCTGCACAAGATGTCAAACTCAAACAGGAGGGTGTCTGAATCCTCACTACTCTTACCATAAAAGGTAGGTAGTGAAGAAGGTGGAATGTTCTTCGTATTAAAATTTTTCATGGTATCCAAAATTGGAAACCCAGAAGCGGTTTTTGTCTAGTTTCCTACCTCTTATCCCTCATCATATCTCACATGATTATGATCCTCATGGTCATCCAGACTAATCTGATTCCAAAAAAGAGAATACCTTAGTGGTTTTATTCTTGGAGATAATGAGGCATCCCAAAGTTCTTTTTCAGGAGAGATATTTCTCCGATGAGAAAAATTATTTGCTATAGGGACTTTGCTCGAGCCTGTTGAAACTATTGATTTGGAATTTTTTGTTTCAACTTGTGACACAAATATATTTGCTAACCTCCCAAAGAGGGCGTTCACCTGTTCAAGGTCAATTGTATCTATAAATTTTGAATCCCCTGATGGTGGTAAAAAGGAAAAATTTGTTCTGGTTGGTTTTGATGATGAGAAATTGGAAGGTTCAAGTGGTTTTACCTCCTTTCTTTCTATTGTCGGTGTGTCAATTTTTTGTTCTACAGTTTCCTTAGTTATAGTCTTTGCTGAAACTTATTTAGCTTTATGGGTTAATCTATCTCCTACTTATACTTTCTGACATCGTTTTGCAAAGTTTATAGATGGAGTATTTCTTCCTCCAAAAAGTTTAGAAGGAACTTTGGTTGGAAGTTTTGGATTGGTTTTAACATATCTACCATTTGAATCCCTAGGTTTGTTCATGAAATAAAAACAAAAAGAAAACTACCATTGGGTTTGGGGGAACCTGCTATAACAGATGCACAATTTCTTACCTCTCGCCTTAACGCCCCCCCCCCACTAAACCAACACTAATGTTCAAAAACAATATACTTATTAATTATTTTCTACCTTTGGACAACTCCCCGACAACAATGCCAAAAATGATGGGTAAACTATATACCTTAATTTTCCTTGATTAAATTATCGACCAGGGTAAGTGAACTTTGAGTTGTAACACAATATGTGTCAAGATAGAAAGGAAACTAACTGCTTATGAGGTATGGAAAGTGAATTAAATAGGAAAGAGAATGGTTTACCATAAGGATCAACACTATATTTTCAATCTACAATTCTATCTTAAAAGATGATTTAAAGGACTATAAACAAGTTGAGACATGTTGTGACAATAAACTTCATTTTAAATTTTCAGAGCAGTCTATGTCTATGAATAGTGAACTCATTACTCTAAGTAAGAAGTCCTTGAACATAAGTAAGCCATCTTTCTTTAAAAACAATCCTTTGAAGTGAACTCTATTCTTAAAGCAAATTTTCAGGATTAAATCAAGAACTCGCATTTACTTCTATTCTACAGAAAATAAACCACATCATTACACTAATATTACTAACTGAAAGTAAACAACATCATCTAATTCACACTATCCTACTAAAGAAGGAAAACACCATCATCTATATGTGTCTACAATGAGAAATTATATCATGATGACATATAAATATAGTGGTTGTGTCTACAATGGCAAATTATATCACGGTGACATCTTAGTACTACTGATAATTCAAACGGAATCAATTCAATGTTAATTTCTACAGAGATATGCAGAGTATAAAAAAGACAGTCTATTGAAATCTTTTCCATCAAGGAAATATGAGATACATGTGCCTGTGATTGATCAAACCTATGAACAACTCTTAAAATCATAAATTACACTAATGTACTTGAACAAGAAATGATTCAATGAAATTATGCTACTATACTTTTAAACAAGGATAATAATAATTATACATCCTTGCAGAGGTTAGTTTAATCTATTTTAATTACAGAGAAGATTCATGTTTACAGCATAGTATAAGTAATTAAAGTGAATAAATATAGTGACATATAAAATCAGAAAAAGAGTGATTAACACAACTGATATGTACAAAGGAATTATGCAAAAGAGAGATTAGAACATCAAAGAGGGATTAGAACAATTATAAGGAAATAAGATATACAGAGGAACTAATAGGAAATGACTGTAAGAAGGAAATTAGAACAATTCCTACAAAATAGAGGTTAGAAATATGAACAGACAAGGAAATAAGACACACCGACTATTGGTGGGCCCCCTAAGCAGTTGTGGTACTCCAACTCATGAATTGATCACAAACTCAACTTAATTCATAAACTTGCATTGAAATTAAGAACATAGCTAAAATTTACACAGAATTCTTAAATTGTTTCTCTTGGTTAGTCCCACCATGCTAACGAGCTCAAGTATATATAGAGTCTAAGAGGTCGACCACTGAAAGGGTCAACTCTCTCTCAAAACGAGAAAATTGTTTAGTTATTCTATTAATAGACTATGAGTTCTTAAAATCATAGCTCGAATATAGAAGCTAGTTTCAACTGTCTAAATTGAATACAGTGGGATCCATAGTAGGAGGATGATAATGGGTAAAAAACCCATCTTTTGGTTTTGCCCAAAAATTCCCATAGGTATGCTAACGGCCAAATATGTTGCACTTAGAGTTTTGTAATTAGGACTAGATGAAGTTATGAATGAAGGTCCAAATGAAGGTCTGGATGAAGGTATGGATCATGCCTTTTTCCTGATTCGCATCCCATATCGATCTGATGATAATAATCTGATAATAAGCTCAAAATGCATAATTATTATGTCCAAAAAGAGACTTATAGAAGGAAAAAATTAGGAAAAACATGGAGTCAACAAGAGGACGGAGTTTACATGGTAACAATCCAATGTGGGGAAACATCCTTGAATTTGGTATTCTATTCTTTAGGTAAACTCTCCAATCTTATAATGCTTGGGCATCCCCACATATGCATTACCTCACACTAAATTTTTCCCTATTTCCCCTAAAGGGTCTCCTTCACCTTGATTATATATGAGATACTGAAAGGAGAACAATTCCCATGATACATGTGGGATAAACCCTTTTTACAAGATAGATAGTTATTGAAGAATAACTTGACAAAATGTGAGATCACTAGGCAATCATTACCACATTCTAACATTCCCCCTTAATGATGACTAGAGGGATAGAATCACAATTGGAGGAAGAAGAATATTACACCAATATGAGATCTCACAAGACTAATGATTCCTCATTGTGTGTACAAATGCCTCAAAATGATGTTCTCACAGTCATCATAATGATAGGCTATACAATAGTAAAGAGACAGGAATATTACACCAATATGAGATCTCACAAGACTAATGATTCCTCATTGTGTGTACAAATGCCTCAAAATGATGTTCTCACAATCATCATAATGATAGGCTATACAATAGTAAATGTGGCCACTAGACAATCATTACATGATGGTTGTAATTAAAAAATTTAGAATATGAAGATGACCCTTTGTAACAAAATGCCACTGAGTGTTGTTGTTTTGATTTGTTATGGTGTTCATACAAGGAATAAATATTCACAGAGGTGGACTCATCAAAATTGTCCATTCTAGTTGCATGGGTTTGACGAAAAACTAGTGGACATTAACACCCATCGAGTTCATTTGGGATCACTTTTGATTCCTTTAAGGCCTAACTTAACCTCGTAGGATTAGCCCAAATAATTCAATAGATCATGTGTAAATCCCTACATTGATCTCCAAAAAAAACTTAGTTCATGGACCATCGAGGGTTTTGTTGTAGCATACGACCACATGGGTTTTTTGTTGTAGTTCGACCATTGTTGCAACAAGGGTTTTGGATGATATTAATTTGTTTATCCCAGGTGAATCATTGTTGGGCATTCTTTGTTGTTGGATATTGTGAGGCAAAAGTAGATTGAACTTGAGGGTGTGAGACAAGTAGATTGTTGCTAGAAATCGACGTAGAGAGTTGATTTTTTGCAGATATGGTACTTGTGGCTCATATCATTGGTTCATTTATTGTTTGAGGGTGTTGTTGCTTGTGGATTTCATATCTACTTTTTCAATATATATTGGCCCTTGGATCATTGTGCACCCAGAGCATTGGATCACTATTTTCAACAACATGTGGCCTTTATAGCAAACGTGGCAATTGTAATTTGAACACTGCTAATCATTTTGCATTGGTTCTTGACAGTAGAAAGTGTCTTCTCCTGCACTTTATTGAGGATATGGTTACAAATTATGGATGGTTTTCATTTGAACACTGCTGGTCATTTTGCATTGGTGTCCCTAGATGTAATTCAGTGTCAAGAGTGTAATGTAATTGACAATTTGTTAATCTAATCCTCGATTATATTTTTATGGTGAGTTGCAACTCACTTCCTGAAGCCATTCATGGACACATTGAGAATTTGGTTTGGGGGCATAAAATCCAAATTGAGTAGTAGAATTGAGTTTTATAAGATCTCATAAGTTTGTTAATCTAATCCTCGATTATATTTTTATGGTGAGTTGCAACTCACTTTCTGAAGCCATTCATGGACACATTGAGAATTTGGTTTGGGGGCATAAAATCCAAACTGAGTAGTAGAATTGATTTTTATAAGATCTCATAAGTGTGTTTGGCCAAGGCCCATGTGAACATGCTACCCAAAATCTTCCAAGCTAGTGCTTTTCAAAATCCACCCCTTCGTGCAAAAATTGCATTGTTCTTTACTAAGCAAAACCGTGGTTCTAGAGATCATTGAATGAAAAAAAATCAAGCAATGGAATCATAGAAGAGGTGTTCTTTTATCTATAACCCAGTGTAAAGATTCCAATGCAATTGATAGTTCATCCATACGAGCCCTAGTTAGAGTTTTATGGTGAGTTGCATCTCACTTTTTAAGCCATTCAAAGACAAATTAAGAATTGGTTGAGGGACATAAAATCCAAACTAATTAGCAGAATTGAATTATGTAAGTTCCCGCAAATATTTTTGGTCAAGACACACGTCAATACACTACCCATAATCACCCCAGATAATGTTTTACAAAATCAACCCCTTAGTGAAAAAATAACATTGTTCCTTACTAAACAATTCCCTAGTTCCAGAGATCGTCAAAAAGAATAATTTTCAGGAAATGGAATCAAAAGAGACGGGTACCTCTAGTTGTAACTTGGTGTCAAGAGTCCAACATAATTGAGGGTTCATCAATCCAAGTATTAGTTTGTTAATCCATAAATTAGGTCACATTACCCCTTCATTGGGGCATATTACATTAGTATTGTTAATTTATTTATGTTGGCTTGGGTCCATTAGTTATAATTGTATTCCCTAGTCTCCTATATATACCAAGGAGACCTTTTCATTTGGAATCATCTTGTATTTTTTAATTCATATGATGTATAAGGAGGTTCCCCCCTAGAAGAGGATTATTATATGAATTTATCTCTTTTTCAAGGTATGTCATACTTATTATGAGTTGTTTATGCTATTTTGGATATTTGGTTCTTAACATTTGGTATCAGAGCTAGACAATCCTCGAGACTGGCTTCTTCAAAACAAGTCTTCTTGGAATTTTCACTACAACTTTTTTTTCTGGATGTAATTCAGTGTCAAGAGTGTAATGTAATTGACAATTTGTTAATCTAATCCTCGATTATATTTTTATGGTGAGTTGCAACTCACTTCCTGAAGCCATTCATGGACACATTGAGAATTTGGTTTGGGGGCATAAAATCCAAATTGAGTAGTAGAATTGAGTTTTATAAGATCTCATAAGTGTGTTTGGCCAAGGCCCATGTGAACATGCTACCCAAAATCTTCTGAGCTAGTGATTTTCAAAATCCACCCCTTCCTGCAAAAATTGCATTGTTCTTTACTAAGCAAAACTGTGGTTCTGGAGATCATTGAATGAAAAAAAATCAGGCAATGGAATCATAGAAGAGGTGTGCTTCTATCTATAACCCAGTGTCAGGATTCCAATGCAATTGACAGTTCATCCATACGAGCCCTAGTTAGAGTTTTATGGTGAGTTTCATCTCACTTTTTAAGCCATTCAAAGACAAATTAAGAATTGGTTGAGGGACATAAAATCCAAACTAATTAGTAGAATTGAATTATGTAAGATCCCGCAAATATTTTTGGTCTAGAAACATGTCAATACACTACCCATAATCACCCCAGATAATGTTTTACAAAATCAACCCCTTAGTGAAAAAATAACAGTGTTCCTTACTAAACAATGCCCTAGTTCCATAGATCGTCAAAAACAATAATTTTCAGGCAATGGAATCAAAAGAGACGGGTACCTCTAGTTGTAACTTGGTGTCAAGAGTCCAACATAATTGAGGGTTCATCAATCCAAGTTTTAGTTTGTTAATCCATAAATTAGGTCACATTACCCCTTCATTGGGGCATATTACATTAGTATTATTAATTTATTTATGTTGGCTTGGGTCCATTAGTTGTAATTGTATTCCCTTGTCTCCTATATATACCAAGGAGACCTTTTCATTTGGAATCATCTTGTATTTGTTAATTCATATGATGTATATGGAGGTTTCCCCCTAGAAGAGGATTATTATATGAATTTATCTCTTTTTCAAGGCATGGTATACTTATTATGAGTTGTTTATGCTATTTTGGATATTTGGTTCTTAACATTTGGTATCAGAGCTAGACAATCCTCGAGACTCGCTTCTTCAAAACAAGTCTTATTGGAATTTTCGCTACAACTTTTTTATGGAAGGTTTCAGGATCTGAAATTTATATGGTGTAGACGAGACATATAGAACTATCTTGGGTCCAAATTTAAGATCTTGGTTTTCTATATGTTTGGAGATACATTCTGTCCAAGTTAGGGTTTTTAACTAGTCCTAAAACTAGTCTGAAACATGTATTATTGGAATTTTCTCTCCCAAATGTTTTCAGATTCGTTTTAGGTTCTAAAATTTCTATAGTAAAAAGGAGGAATAGTGAAGTACCTTGTGTTAAAATTTCATCCCTTGATTCGTTGTTCTCTGAAAGTTATTCTTTGAGGAAATTAGGGTTTTTAGCTGGTCCAAAATTCAGTCTAAAATAGGTGTTCTTGGGAAAATAGTTATATTTGAAGCTACAGACCTCCAAATTGAGTGAGATATATTCCATTGGTTAGGGTACAGACTAAATTTTTACTGGTACAAATTTCACATTTTGAAGTGAATATAGTGGCACGAGGCAGACCATACAAGTTCGCTCTCCTGAAAGGGAAAAAATGAGCACATCTTGGGAAAGTTATCATAAAATTACCTTGGAAAATCCAATATTGGTATAATTTGTGGGGTTAGAAAGAAGACACATCAGGATACCTCAAGCTGAAATTTTAGACTCAAAAGGGTTGAAATTGCAGAGTTACAACAAAAGAAATGTGAGCGAGCAAAACAATCTACAAATCAGGGTTTAAAAGGTGCATTTTTGTTTTTTAAAAATTTGCATATCTTTTGACTAGAAGATCCTATTGGGGTGATTCAAAAAGTGGGATAAAAGGAGTATCACTTAAATATAACATAAACTTAGGGATGTTTGGGTACAGATGTATCCAAACATCTATAAATGTAGGAGTTGCCATTATTGTCAATGCTACAACCCAGGGACAATGTGATTCTTCCATGTACCTAGAGTATATCGAAAGGCCCCTTTTGAACGATTGTGCATTAGAAAAAACTACTATGGATTTGAGCTCCCACGTACTAGGCATATATCAAGAGACCCCCTAGAATCCTCAGACCAACCGAGTAAACCATTTGGCCATATTGTTGCTATAGTACACCAAGAACATCACTCGGGGAGATCACTCTCTAGTACCTGGGTAGTCAGATAGTACAACTAAGGGCATGGTCAAGCCTCCTGTTTCATTCTTAATGCTTGAAATCTAAAAATTGTTTTTTATTTTTCCTTGGAGATATTGATGATGTCTGAAGCTTGATCACGCGACCAGCGATGATTTTTCCCCTCTCGAAACAAGTCCTACCTGTCGTAAAATGTTTCCTCTTTCATTCTACTTTGGGATCTCGCAGACTGGATACTATAGCTCATGTAGTTCACACGTCCCGAGTCATGAAACAACAAAGTCGTTTTAAATTTTCACTCAAAACAGTAACAAGGGTAAAGTTTTCCTCAACTCATGTTTAAACGTCGTCGGGGTTTCGTGCCTCGACGATCTTCAAACCCAAAATTTTACTTTCATAACCCCGATAGCCAAGAACACGAGTTCCTTATTTGAGCAACTCATGTCAAGGTTAAGGGTAAAAGCTAAACCGTGGTAAAAGATTCTCTTGGCATTTCGCCACTCGGCGTTGTCCTTTTTGAATGTTTGATCGTCTAAACCCTGACTCGCGAAGTCACGATGCAGTTATAATGTGATTAATTAATTACTTAATCCAAGATTATCATCCCTTTTAATTAATCCATGTTATCGCTG
>CBVK0100437514.1:0-11605 GCA_900067695.1 Picea abies | reverse complement strand
TATATATATATATATATATATATATATATATAATGCATCAATTAAATAAATAAATAATAATCAGTAGTAACTGAAAGGATGCATCCTATCTAGAAGACATGACCTAATGAAAAGACAAGTCCCATCAACTTCGTGACCAGTCAATGTGTATATATATTGTCACTAAGGTCATTGTAAATCATATCACTAATTCATAACTTATTCAATTATTTACTTGTCGTGTATGAATTTTTGTTTATTGTCCTTCTTGTGTTGGATATTTCTATACCAAATGAACATTGTAACTTCTAAAATAAAGTATTGTTAGAGGTCGTTGGGACCGTCGTGGTGACTGGAAAGGAGCCCAAGGAATTGAAGGGAAGTTTGCCTACAATTAGGTTACATAGTTTTGGTTGTAGTTTGAATTGTTTTCTTAAACAAGTTGGTAGAATGTTTGGAGATGGCAGGGAAACTTAAATGCTAATAGAGAATCCATAAATGTGATTGTGAAAATCCTTGGCCATGATAAAATTAATTATGTATTTTAAATTTATTTGGAGTTGTGATGAGAAACATATTGAGTTTGGTCAACTCAATGTGTGATACATTGTCAGATTTGACCAATCTGACAATTACCTGTAAAAGTTTGGAAACTCCGAAGAAGTGTGAGTAAATGTCTTTGGAATTAGTAGCATTTACATTGAGCATAGCTAACTCAATATCAATGTAGTGGTTTGTTAAAATTAGATACTCTAACAAATCGCAGGTGAATCCAAGACAATGAATTGACAGTGACAAAGGTCAAAGAAGCAGAGAAAGACTCCAAACATGTAAACAATTGTAGAGGAATAAGATGATATTATCTCTTGTGGACAAGTTGAAGTCCTGCTTGGTAATATTTTGTGATGTAAAACCATTCCTTAGTCTGGTTTGTAAAGAGAAGTTGTTGGAATAATAAGTAGAAAGAATAGAGATGTTGATCTAGAACAATAGAGAGATTAGTTCAAGGGAAGCTAGTGACAATGACATTCATGACGAAGCAACAAAAGTGTGGAAGCAACAAGATGATTATGGAGAAACAAGGTAAATTGTGTGAATTGAGTTGAATAAAACATAATCATGACCATATGTTAATATGAGTCACACATTCTTTTGTAGCAAGTCTATGATGTAATGTTTATTGATTTGATGTATTGGTCTTTGAAATGTTTGATTATGTACCTGGTATCTCTATGAGATGGAGTTTGTAATGTATGTACATGTATCTATGTAACATGTAAAGGGCATATCGATGTAAGACNNNTGTATCTATGTAACATGTAAAGGGCATATCGATGTAAGACATGACTAGGCGTGCATACCCCTTTGTCATGTATCCCCACTGATTTGTAGTGCAGAAACCTTTATTATAGAGTTCGTTAACACTCGTAAGAGTGAGCCATGTCATGGGTCCGCTCCATGCTCTATGAGAGAACTCTATGAGGCGCCTAGAAACCATGATTTTTACTTTCAGGGAGAGTTCATCAAGAGGTTGAATGAACCATGTATCTTAAGGACATCCTACTAAACCGACGATTGTAGTGGTTGATGACCCATGCATTCTAGTGGATGGTTGTCTCTTTATATGGACTCTGGTAGTTTGGTGATGCATGATCGAGGTACGAAGAGAAGGTAACAGGTTGGACCAAACATAGACTTTGTTGATCATGAGGTGCTTCGATCCAGAAAACTTGGAGATGATGAAGACATGACTTGAAGATTGTAAAGACAAGTAGTCATTAAGAGGGAGTCTTGGGATATGTAACTCCCACTTGTCTTTAGTGTGATGATGTTTAATTATTAAGTTTATTGGTCATTATTAGATAGATTTCTAGTCTCTACGAGAAAGAGTTTGTTCCTAGCTTTTAGAAGGTTGTCGAGGTCAAGTTGGTTTGAGAGATTCTTTCCANGTTGTCGAGGTCAAGTTGGTTTGAGAGATTCTTTCCAACTAGATGCTTCCTAGTTTGATGTGAGTTTGAGATATTTCTTCAACCGATGAATGAAGGTAGTTGTCTATCTTGAAACAATTGTTTTATATTTATATGTACTCTATTTTGTTGTTTAATAGAGTTCTTACACACGATTTTGTTTTTATGTAATATTGTATACTCACCCTCTCCTATTTCCCTATACAAGATGTTGCAACCCCTTCATTAATGCAATGGCTCCTAGATTTACCGTCGACAACTCCTGAAAGTGAAGTCGTTCCTTCACCACAACACTTCTTCCCACAAATGGTGCCTTCCTATGACTCTTCCTCAAATTCAATCATGAATTATATATATTGCATTCTTATTGCTAATCTTCCTCAAATTCAATCATGAATTATATATATTGCATTCTTATTGCTAAAATCATGAATTAAATATATTTTTAAAATATCAAAATATTGGCTTCACCTAATAAACAAATATAATATATAAGCAATGATCATTAAAAAGATGGGCCAATTCTCATGGTTGCTTTAGTCTCCATTCGGCTCTAGGCTATTGTAGAAAGTCATATTGTAGAAAGTCATATTTATACAATATTTTCGATGAAACCCGAAGACTAACATGTCTCCTCTATGCTTCCTGCTAGTTCCTACACATACACGTAGTTGACTGTCCATCACATGTCAATTTAGCATCCATGTTATGACATCATCGCACACAAATGCATTTAGATTTTGTCGGTTACAAAGTTCTTATTCCAATATTATTATGAATTAAATAGTTAATGTATATTTTGATTAGTATTTTATTTATGTAAAATGAGTTAAAATTGTTTTCAATTAAAAGTGTTTTTTTAAATAAGTTAAAAAGTTAAAATATAGAGATAAGAAAATAGGTTAAATGACTAGATGTAATATTGTTATATTTAAAATTTAAAATTGTGGCATAGGAAAACCACACACTTCAAAGAGGTAAATAATTTCACTCATTTAGAATTACAAATGAATTCATGCAACCAAAAACATGGGTAAGAGAAATTTTTTGTTGATTGAGTTCTAATAATTGAATAAATGTTTATGATAAGCTTAGCTTTCATAGTAGTATAAGAAAATTATTTATGGAAATACACATTGAACAAGTATTCAAAGAGATATAGAAGTTTCATTGCTTGATTGAAGGCATGTTTCTATTAAATTTAATGTTTCTGTTGAATTTAAAGGTTTTTTTTAAATGTTTGGTAAGAAGTGTCAAGGGGGAACTATTATAGAGTAATTAGAAATTAAGTTGCAGGGGCCTCACCTTCAGCGGGCTTGGAGGCATCTCCATTCTCAATAGGTTTATCCACAAGAATATTTCCACCTTCGCCTTCCAAATCCCCATCAAGGAAAGAAGTGCATCTTCGTTCCATCCAACCAACACAATCATATTTGTTGTTTGCACTGAACAAACACCCCACACAAATCTTTCCCAACACACAGGCAATCACCCCCAGTATCGTTATCATAGACAAAGCTGCTAGTACAATCCTCCATGAATTGTTTATTGACAAACCTTCTAATGGCCTCCAAGACAATGGGTTTGTGATGAACACAAGGCATATTACCCATAGCCTTGATGCAGCTGCATGGAATTCTTCATGGAACAAAGGACAACTGGTGACACAGGTGTTGTAGGGCATCGAGTGCAAAGAAATGAGTGTCACAGGTGTTGCAGGGCAATTAACACACATCATTAATGGGGTGACAACATCCCACCGCCATCCCCTAGATACCGTACTCGATATGAACCTCACACAATAAAATAATACTATAAATCATGTTTTAGTGCCTTGGAAACCGTGCAAGGATATAATTCAAATCGCCCAAAAGATTATGTCCCTGCTATGGCAAGGACATAATAGAGATTATATAAAGTGAAAAGGTATTCAAAGTTTATAAAGGTTAGAAAAAAGGTATAAAAATGTTTTGTTGTTAATTGATTACTCTAAAGGGCCATTCGAGATATCACTCAAGCACATTATTTTGGTGGGACTCTTGCATTCGTATACCCATTATACCCACTAATTATGAAATAAGTAAGTGAGCAATGAACTATGAATTCCACAAATAATTCTATTTGTTCGGTGAAATGTTTTGTTGTGCAAAAGAGAACATTAATTTGGTGGGATTCTTGCATTTGTATACCCACTAATTATGAAAGAAGTGAGTAGTGAACTATGAATTCCACAACGAATTCTACTTTTTTGGTGAAATGTTCTATTTGTGAAAAAGAGTTTAAATGGAAAGACTCGTTCAAAAATCAAAATGTTGTTTACTCAAATTGTGGGAGAACTTTTTTAACAATAGAATATCAAAGTGACACATAAATATAGTTACAAATAAAAAAAATTATATGTATATATATATAAACTAGTTCATCCTTTAATTTTTGTATTTGTGATTATATATACCTATCACTTTAAATAAATAATAATTAGTAGTAAATGAAAGGATGCATCCTAAAAGACATTATGTGTATATATAATATCAATAAGGTCATTGAAAATTATATCACTAATTCATAATTCACTTGTCTTATATGAATTTTTGTTTTGTCCTTTTTGTGTTGAAATATTTCTATAACAAATTAACATTGTAACTTCTAAAATAAAGTTTTGCCTTTCTCTTTTCCACATAATTCAACTACAATCAACTTATTAAATGAACCATCTTGCAATAAGAACAAAGCAAAAAATCATCTTTTCTTACAACAGGTTGCAATTGGGTAGCACACAACCCATTCTCTTGAAAATCTATTTGTTTCATGGAGTAATGTCTAAGCTCAATTCCACTTAAACCTAAGATTGACTAAAACACTTTTTAGTCATTGTTACCAACATGTTTGTGCCAAGGAAATATGCCCTAAGTAATGGTGAAAGGCCGACTAACTATTATCCAAACAAGTTGCATCTCACAATAGCACTTGGGTGCTTTGTTCAACCTCACTCATCCAACTTCCTAGATGTTTCAACCCCTTCATTAGTGCAATGGCTCGTTCGACAATTATTAGAAGTAAGGTCATTCATTCAACAGTTGTTCCAACAAATGGTGCCTACGACTCTTCTCCAAATATGATCATGAATTAAATATTAAATATATTGATTTCTTCTTGTTAAAATAATGAATTAAATATATTTAAAAAATATTAAAGACATTGTTTAAATATTTTAAGTTTTGGTATTTTTCATCAAAATTTAACAATATAAATTTAGGCAAAATCACAATTTTTTATTGTTTAAATTGCATTTTTGAATGTATAAATGGATTCTACATATTGAAAACCCTTAAAACACTTTGATTATACAAACTTCACCATCCAAATCTCCAAATCCAATAATTTCCCAAAACATTAAACTTAATTTACGCCATATAAGCAAATGATCGTTAAAAGGTGGGCCAATTCTCATGGTTGCCTTCCTCTCCATTTGGCTCTAGAGCTGTCGGCAAAGTCATATAAGCTTCTCCTCTCGCATATTCTAGAAATCATATTTATACAATATTGTCGAAGAAACCCGGAGACTCACATGTTTCCTCTATGCTTACTACACGTAGTTGACTGTCCATCACATGTCAATATAGCATACATGTTATGACATCATCACACACTGCATTTAAATTTTGTCGGTTACATTAAGGCGAGAAAGTTCTTATTCCAATTATTATTATTAATTAAATAGTTAAAGTATATTTTAAGTTCTTATTCCAATTATTATTATTAATTAAATAGTTAAAGTATATTTTGATTAGTATTTTATTTATGTAAAGTGAGTTAAAATTGTTTTCAAAAGTGTGTTTTTTTAAATAGATTACCTATTTAAAATTTAAAGATAAGAAAATAGGTTATATAAATGACTAGATGTAATATTGTTATATTTACAATTTAAAATTGTGTGAAATAAATATAAAATTTTAATGTTACAAGCTAATAACCATAAATATAAATATAAAATTTTAAAGTTATAAGCCAATAATCATAAATATAAAATTTTAATGTTATAAAAATTTTTCCATTAAAAAACTAAATATTAGCTCACGTATTGTATTTCCCATTTTGGAGTGTTATAAGTGAATGAGTGACAATGATCAATAAGCAGCCTATTGCAAAGGTTTTAATGTTGTGGCGACTGGTATATATACCGTTGGATTGTCTTGGTATATACGTCGGAATATATCTGATGATGTATATACCACACGTTGGAGCATTAAAGTCTATCCAGTAGACTACTTATTGACGGCCAATAAATAACCACCAGCTTTAGGGAGAAGATTGAAAGTGACAGTACACATGGAAGACATTGAGAATACTTCATTTCTTCATTCAATCATGACGGTGCAATCGACTAGAGTTAAACTCTGTTAACAAGCGCAAAATGTTGAAAAGCAACTATATAATAAGGAGCATGCCCCTGCAATGAATCAATTCAATTCAAGTCAAGATATGCCATTGTTATTTGGTTTGCCTCATTCACTTCAACCACTTCCCTTCAAATTTACTTTGTTCGCCAATTGCTCTTTGATTCTCTGAAAATATTTCTCCCTGTTAACAGAGAAACAATTGTTCTTTTTTGTATTGTCAGGGCTTTGCCAAATTGTTTGTTATTCTATTGGGAGGGTTATCACTTTTCTCTGCCTGATATTCTGTGTTCTGATCAACTTTTGCCGGATCCTCGTTCAATGGCAAGCAAAGGAGAAGCACGTCCCCTAACTCCGAGTGCGCTTATAAACAATGCCTGCGACAAGTTTCACCAACACAAGGCCCTCAGCTCTCATTTCACTTATTCGAAAAATTCAGGAGAGTTTGGAGAGAGGTGTTTGAGTCGAGCAGTGTGTATCCTCTTTGCTTCTCTTGCCCTTGGGATCCTGAGTTAGCAAATGAAAAACATTGATCTCATTTGTAATAAGAGTCATGTCCGCTCTGGTATGTGCGTACTTTGATCAATTGGTATCAGAGCCGGTGTCTGTATCTGTGTTTAACAGTCCAGAGGTAGTATTTGCCTGAGCAGTGTGCCAGGAGCTCGGTTGGTCCTTGTATGTAGTACTTGGATAAAAGCCTTAATGCCCTTCTTTTCTGTGCAAATATATCTCGCATATGTTTTAGTCTCTGCTATGTTGAGTCTATCATGCCTCCTGCATGATCTATATGTAACAGTGTGGACAGATTAATATAAAGGAATTTTAAAGTCTTGTTGTTATGAATGAGCCTTGTGCCTGGAATATTTGGTTGTGAGACATGCAATGTTCAGATAAAGAGATGTGTTCAATAAAAGGTGGTTGTCGCAGACTACGTAAGCATTTTATCAGCATTTTGTTTCCAAGAAGGCTAGTTGTTGTCGCCAGTGGTTCAGACTCACTGTAAGTTGAATTTACCTCTCTATCTTTTGCTTACCTGCAACATCTGAAGAATATTGCCAGGAGTAGCAATAGTTTATAATGGCTTCACAGAAAAATTCCATCTCCTCTTCTCATGATCTGTCCTCATTAGCTACATATAAGCCTACTAAATGGTATAAGAAGTTGTTAAGTCAGTCCAGTAATAAACCTCTGTATAATGTTCGTCTGTTAGCCCAAGAATATGAACTAGATCCAAATTGGAAAATGCCTCAGGTTCCGGCATCAGACATTTATGATATTTCTATCTTTCAGTTTAAAGCTACTACATTAATCCGATATTGTTCGGTCAATATCCCTCTCTCTCTCGGACAGACAAAATATCAAATCTCGTTGATACAGCAAGCTGACATAGACTGGGGTCTTGACCATGGCTATGAGTATATACACATTGGTCTTATTTAGTTTGGCATTAACCCTTTGGTAAGGCCAGGATTAGATACTAATGTCCTCTTATGCATCATTGACTCTCGCCATAATGATTTCCAAGATGCTTTAATCTCTGGCTTTCAGGCCCCTCTTCACAATGGTCCTGTCTAGTCGTTCGCTTTGCCCAGATTTCAGGTTTCCCTTAGAGATCCATATATTAATACCCTATTACAAGCTTATTTACAATTTGTTGGGTTTAATATGGCGGAGGGCTCTAAGATCGCCCAACTTCACTCAAATATCTGTCTCTGTTTCGTTTCCACGACTATGCCTGCTTTAAATCCTAAATTGTTACAATGCGCCACAAATGAAAGCGTGGTGGTTGGTCCAGGAAACGTTTCCCCTCTTTCACTTGGTTTCTGCCAGCTTACAAAAATTGAGGAATGGTCTGCAGAATACGAACCACTGTCCGCTCATTCTAAACCTCCTATGCCTAAAGAAGTTACAGTCTATATGAACTCATCTGGAAACCCAGTTTTAAATCTAGGAAGGTCTAAGAGTCAGCAAATCCAAGACCTTGACAGACAATTCTCATCTTTGTTTGCAAAAAGTTCAAGATCAGATTCTGCCAGACATTCTTCTGTACATTCTCCTTCTATGACACCTGTATATAAGCCTATAGCAGGTAATTCCAAATTAGATGATCATTTGTTGAAGCATCAGAAAGGTTCTAAGGACTTCTATTATTGCAAAAGAAATTTCCCTACTCAAGAACCTTCCTCTCCAGAAAAATTTACATCTGCTTCATCTCTTCCTAAGAATTTTGAAACATATTAGAACAAATTTGAGCATCATGGCCAACATCCTGATTGTTCTGCTTGCCTAGATCTTGCAGTCCCATCAATCAAAATGATGGATTATCCCTTACCAAGAAGTGGTAAAGAAAAAAGGACTGAGCTACCATATAGAAATTTGGGTCCAGGAAATCTTAACCCAAAATTTCAGAATAATTTAGTAGCAGATCTAGACTTCATTCAGTATAGGAAAGTTGATGTAGAGCCTTCTCAAGATATAATCATAATGCAAAATTATGCTAATTACCAATCTGTTTGCTTAGCTCAAAACATCGATGACATCGCACAGGATGTAATGAAAACAAAAGGTCATGTTAATGGTCTTCACTCAGATCTTGATCAAGTTTTACAGAATCAATAAGACCTTAGAACACAGCTTAACACTATTCTTGAGAAGATAAATGTTATTGAGAAAGCAGTCATAAATTTGAAAGAATCATATCAAGAAGAATCATAGCCTGCTTCTCCAGTTTTAATTCCTGTTAATGATGCCTCATTTTCATTCTTTAGCTCTTCTCCTCCAAAAGAGAAGAAAGCATTAACTCTGAAGCAATTGGCTTCAAGTATGAGAAATCCTACTCTGGTAAGGATTGCAGAAATATCCCAGTTAGCTGATGCTAAGTTAAAACTGGTTCAAAGTCAAGTCTTTGAGCTTGGAGACAAAATACACCAGAGTAAGTTAGCCACACTTGAAAACCAGTTAGCTCTTGTACATATAACCACTGACAATAATTGTCTCTCCATTAAAGCTATGGATGTAGAAACAAAACTTGAAGCTAAGCCTGAAGAAGGCCATTCAAGTTCTTCTAGGACTCCCACATGGGAACAATGGTGTAAAGCCAGATATTCAGGATCAAAAAAAGCCCCTATGGATATTGATGGACAACCTGCTACATCCATCAAACATGTAGATAGTTCCCCTGTCTCAGATATTGATTGTAAATCAAAATCAGAGATTGAGAATATGATCCAAGGATGGCATGCATGGGAAAAAACACAAAAATTGTTATTCAAGGATAAAGTTGCCTGGAGTGATCTTGCTCTAAGAATCACATGGGGATTTGTTTGAAATTTAAGTTTTTGGTGGGAAAGAATTTCTGATAACAGTAAGCTCAGAATTATTCAGCATGAAAAGCCAGTAGATGAATTGATAAAAGTTGTAGTACATGAATTCTATGGTGACATTAAAGTAAATATGAGTCACTATGCTGATATGTTTATGAGTCAAAAACTCTGTCATCTTAAGCAACTTCCTACCTATTTCTGCACTATGCAGAAGCTATTGTATAAAGTCCCTGATCCTAGAAATCCTGCATACTTGAGGAAATACCTATCCTCAATGCCTGGTCAAGTTCCTGAGTTAGTTAGAACTCACCTAGAAGATTTAGAAATTGACATTGAAGATTTATCTCTTGCTGGCCTGCAAGAACAGATAGTAACCGCTCTTCAAAATGAATGTGTTCGTAAGAAGACTACAAAATCTTTGAAAAAGCATCTAGGATTTGATTCTTCAGTTTGTGACATTTTCACAGAAACTTCAAATTTTGGTTGTCACAATCAGAAAAAATCTACAAAGAAATGGTCAAAACCAGAATGTGGTTGTCATAACAAAAGTAAAACTATTTCTAAGAAACCTAGAAAATACGTTAAACCTAAGAGAAAGTTTTACTTTAAAAGAAGACCACAGAATAGTCGTGCTAGGTCCTCTCATTGTTTTATTTGTAAAAATCTTGGCCATTGGGTGTCTCAGTGTCCTCTGCGGTCAAAGACCAAAGCCCAAATCAAAATTATGGATCTATTTTCTACTGGATATGATCTAGCTGAGTGGGATCTGGTCTCACACCGTTCAGATGGTGAGTACTTATCGCTTTCTGAAGATTCTGATGAAGAAGGTGATAGTTCCTCTCCTGAGTCTCCTACCTTTTCTGACCATTCTTCTGAGTCATTCATACCTGGAGAATTGAATTTCTTAGATATCAAAATGATGTCTTCATTTGTAGATATTAATTCTCTTCTTAAACAAAGAGCCACACTTTAGTCAAAGATCTCTGTTCTCACCCCTGGTCAATTTTCTCTTTGTGATCGCTATACTTCCCAACTAGAGCAACTTAATAGTCAGATTCGTTCACTTCAGCAGCCAAGCGTGGTGAATATCCAACACTATACTCCTACTGATGCAGAATTTGTCACTGTCACTGCTCTTACACCTGAATCTGAAAAGCTCCAGCCTAGTCTTATTTCTCCTTTAGATACTAGAGGAAAAGCTCTAGCTACATATACTCCTCCTCCACTTGAAGATAATTCTTTGGATAATACTATATTTATACTTGAGGAAGATATTAAAGAAAAGGAAGTATTAGTAAAAGAATTATGGAAGACATTGAGAATGCAAAGGGAAGAACTTGCATTCCTGAAGAAAAAGAGAAATGAAGAACTAGAACATGAGATATTTCAGGAAGATATCGAGACTGAACTTCCAGAAAATAAAATGCTGAAAGGATTAGATGATAGGATAATTATCTCTGTAAATATAAGAGTTTCAGGTTACCTACAGTATACTCTAGATGCTCAAGTAGACACTGGTGTCATGAATTCATGCGCTAAGCACGGTGCTATTCCTGAATACTATTGGCAGCCTATTAATCTCTCTTTTAGAGCTGTTAATAAGACAGAACTAAAGATAAATCATATCTGTCCAGATTTTCCTATCTATATTCAGGACCAGAAAATCCCAGTGACGTTCTACAGTTTTGACACAGGATCTGATATACTGCTAGGACAAGATTTTGTTAATAAACGTTTACCATTGAAAATTAGACATTCAGAGTTGCAAATAACCATAAATGGCAAAATAGTAATGACTCCTAGCAAGACAGAATTTGAGAGCAGAATAATTGAGAAACCTTCTGCAAGGAAATTAGAACTCTCTGCTAGTAGTCTTGTTAAAATCCAGAAGATTGTGAATAATGTTAATATGCATGGATCAGAAGTTATTAAAGAGATA
>CBVK0100437512.1:934-11606 GCA_900067695.1 Picea abies | reverse complement strand
TTTACCAGGGACTTTGATTGATACAAATTCCCTAGCTTATCCCATAGTTCCTTGGCTATATATTTTCCCCATACATTCAACAACATCAAATCTTCGAGGCATAGTCAAATAGTATTCCTTTCTCTTCTATCCAACTTCTCCCAATATTCCTTCGACATACCAGTAGGTTGTGTACTAGTAGTATGTGTGCCAGTAGACTGCGTACCAGTAGGCTATGTTCTAAGATCCATAATGATCCATTGTTCTTTGTCTACAAGAAGGTCCTCCATCTTGAGCTTCCATAGATCAAATTTTTTATCGTTGAACTTCTCTATCTCGATTCTAGAATATCTCACCATTTCTCTTTCTACACTCGAATCACCACTGCAAAATCTCCCACTGGACCCACGTTTATCACAGACCCAAGATAAACTTGATCTATCAAGATTGAGCCAAACCATTAGCCAAAAAGGCATCCCCCTGAAGCCAAAAACGAGCTCTAAGACCACATGTAAGTTTTAAACTTGTGAAATAAAGCAATGCATATAGATTCTTGAGAAAAACATAAATTAATCAATGGATCATACACACAGTACACAAAGATTTATGCTGGAAACCATTAACCGAGAGAAAACTAACCTTCCTTGGTGTTGCACCTTTCAACTCTTCATTGTATTAATTTCACCATTCACAATACAATATATACAATATTTTGGGTATTCCCTAGCTACCAAAACCCTAATCCCTTAATCGAGGATTAATTCAGAAAACCACTAAAAATAGCAAAATCCGCCCAAAAATAGCTACCGACTGGAGCTGAATGCTGTGCAGAACCAAGGGGGGCCAATCATGCCCCCCCTAGGACCCCCCATGGAAAGCACCTAATGAACAAGACATAAAGGGCGAAGGAAGTTGGGATCGTTAGACGCAGTTGTTGAATCTGACGCACCTACACACACATGCAAAGAATATAACACATACCCAACATTCTGGTATATGATTCATAATATATTCTAGGCTAACTGTTATTTAAGTACCCTGCATTGTTTCTTCTATTCTTGGCATAGGTTCTACAGTTTACATCTTTAGGTCCAAAATTAGTACAATTAAAACAATCACCATAAAAGAGTCTTTGATTCCCGGGAATAGGTGATCTTCTTTGTGATGCACTCCTTCTGGATTTTTCTTCTTAAGTCTTCTTTATTTCTCCAATGTTCTTCTTTGGGGGATTGCATTCTTCCTTGACATAATCTTTGACAATATATTCATAGCTACTTTTTCCTGCTTCATGTTCTGTTGTCTTGGAGCTCGATACTTTCTCATTATGTACTTGATTGTATCTTAGTCCATATCTATCATTGGATGGTCTTTGAATACTAATTATTTCATCTAATATTCTGGTGCTCTTTTGCTGCATATATTTATTTTGAAGATATTTCCTTAAAAGAGACTATTTTTTCTTCCAAGCTTCAAATTGTTTTCTCCTTTTATTCTAACTAAATTCTAAGTATTTCCTCAATTCTCCTATCTTCTTCTATTTGAATTTTTAGACTCGTGATCATCTACTCTAGTTCTTCAGAGTTGTAATTATGATATCCCTCTTTCATTTTAACTCTGCCTTGAGTGACTTGTTTTTCTTTCCTTCCTTCCTAAGTTCTTCTATTACACTGATCAACTCTACTCTGAGATTGACTTCACCTTCTTCTTTAGAATCATCTTCTATTTCCATGAAGAGTACTCTTTATGAATCATTTTCACTATCATTATCCTCCTCATGTGATGAAACTTTTCTCCTTTGAGTAGAAAATTTTCTTGAATATATATATTTTTTATTCTCTTGTTTCCCTTTTGATATTTCTTTTCCCTTTTAGAAGCTTCTTATTCATCACTATATTTATTCTTATGAGGACATTTAGAAGAAAAATGACCAATACCACCACAATCAAAACATTTCAATGGAATCATACCTTTATACTTTTTGGTTCCTTTCTTTAATTTCCTTATGAAGTTAGCCATCTCTTCATCTTCATCTGAATCATCACTGCAACTGCAACTTGGTTTTGAATTTTGCTTGTGCTTCTCGTTTGTATTCTTGGATGCCTTGAAAGTTGTTTCCTGTGTGATTGGGTTCTCCTATTCTATTCTCATTTCATAGGATGTAAATATTCCATGTAGCCCATCCATGCTCAATGTACCGATATATACTCTTTCTTATAGGGATGATATTTTAGAATTAAATCTCATAGGAAGAGACCTCAATACCTTTTGAACAACCAATGAGTCATCAACTTCTACTCCAAACCCTTTAATATTGTTAACTACTTCGTCAACTCGCAGAAGGTAGGTTACAATGTGTTCATCTTCCTTCATCTTCAACTTTTGAAACTTAGCTCTAAAAATTTGAAGCTTAGCTCCCTTTACCTTGGCATATCCTTAATAAATATTTTGGATTTTATCCCAAAGATCCTTTGCACTATCACAATCAATAACTTTGACAAATACTGAATCAACTAGACTGCTCAGAATAGTACCTTTATCCTTTGAGTTGTTTTCACTGAGTTTCTTTCCATCTTTTTCGGTTGGGGGAGTGGCTAGTGTTGTATACCCATCTACTACTGATTTCCAAACATCGAATCCCCATGCTTGTAAAAAGGTTTCCATGCTTTTATTCCAAAAGGTATAATTATGACCATCAAACACTGGCACTCCAATCTTAGTGTATTCCATGATCTCCTTCCAGTGGTTAAACTACTTCTTAAAGGAACTACAGTGGCTAAACCTGCAAACATACTCAAGGAATCCCTATCTGAAACCTCTTCTCCATACTCTCATATCATGGAAACTTCTTACTTCTCTGGACTTCCTTTCCTTCGACTCACTGCCTCAAATCTCCATCCCGTATTCTTAGAAGTGATACACAAAATTTATTTTCCAATTAAATTTTCTCTGTGTTTTAATGAGGATATCATAATGACATGCAACTTCCATGCAACTCATGATGACATGCAAATAACATGCAACTCACATGCAACTTGTTAACTTTTATTTACAGTTACTTTGACATGCAATCGACATGCAACTTGTTAATCAATGTTTACAACTACTTTACTGGACATGCAACATGTTAAATTTTTGTTCAAGGGTTGACATCAATGAAAATTAATATTCCATCAACTAAAATTTTGACAATTAATCTTTTCCGACAATTAATCTTTTGTGACAATTAAACAATTAATCTTTCAACACCTGAGGCATCTATTGGGGCTGCAAGAGCCAAGTTTTTGCAGTAGTGAGGGACTGGGAGGTGATCATCTTATTATTACTTATCTTTTTGGTGCGCATTATCCCATGTTTGGTCTTCCTTGGTTACTTAGTGGATTCAGTTATATACTACCATTATACTTCATATTGCAACATAAACCATTCACTGTAACATTCATAACTACTACGTAGTGATCATATAGTAGACAAATCTAATATAACATGCATAAAGATAATATTCATGATCAATCACGTAAAATTCAAGAAGACACAATAATTAACGTGGTTCACCCAACTTTGGGCTACGTCCACAACGAATGACTTCTTTATTATTCTTTTTGTAATCTTCTTAGGCTTGCACACTGCACTTATATAAGATATAACATGATATCTTTCTCTCCATCTTTCCTAGTCACTATGAAGTGCAAGCCTCTTTCTCTAACTTCTCCCTAACACTCAGTCATAGATTATCTCTCTCAAATTGAGTCTATTCTCTTACTCTCTTCACTCAGTGTCAACCACAATATAACCCCTATTCTACCCGACTCATTACATATTTATACATGGACTCTAGGGCTTAAAACCCTACTTTGTTTATCACAAAAACCCAATTAAAACTCATTTTGACTCATTGACAACTCATATTGACTTGTTGTTTGGGCTTGTTTTTCCTGCTTTTATGTCTGCATGTTACATTTGCACTCTGGACTACTGTTCTTCCTACTTTTGCGTGTATTTATGATTTTGGCATGCCGAATTGTTATCCTTCCTTTTCACCTACTTTATCTTCCTTCTTTATTATCTTATTTTATTATTTGCTAAGTATGTTCTTACTGCACACTTCACTCTTGAATGTGCCTTTACTACTCACTCTGCTCCTGCCTTGTTTTCTTTCTTCTTTTGCTGTGCATATCCTCCATACTTAGTATTTTCATGAAAACTAATCCAAAATTCTTATCCAATAGGTTGTGTACATCACATTTCAACAAAGGGTTCGTTTTCTTCCTTTTTGACGTTTGGAAATGTTTGTCATAATGTGACGTCAGGATATGTGTGTAACATTACAACGCAAGGATATGTTCGTCAAATTACGATGACAGGGCTATGTTCGTCACATTGCGACATCCGTTAATGTTTGTCACATTGCAATGAAAAATAACACATTATTACATTATTATAATAAAGTAATACATTATTACACTAATAATTCAAAAAAAAACATTAAATGCATTAATAAATACATTACTAAAGTATTAATTCTTTAAGACATTAATAAAATATTAATACAATGATAAAGTAATACGTCAATAATACATTAATAAAGTAGTAATGCATTGACCTTAATGACCTTAGTAATACATTATTAAAGTATTAATACATTAATAATACATTATTACATTAATGTAATGTAAAAATTAAACTATTAGTACATTAATGTATAATGTAACATATTAAATTATTAAAACATTAATAATACATAATTAAAGTAATAAGACAATAATAAATGAATTATTAAAGTATCAATACCTTAATAAGTACCTTTTTAAAGTAGTAATACACTAATAATACATTATTAAAGTATTAACACATTAATACATTAATTCACAATGCCAATGGTTTCTTATGGTTGACCAAGACCATGGTTAAATTTTGTATACCTTGGTTGACTTTGGGAAGGAAAGGTTGACTATGGTTGATCACGGTTCTCATTCACCATGATTGACCATGACCATGGTTGACTAAGGTTTGTTATGGTTGACCATTCCCATGGCTGACCTTCATTGACCATGTGGATATGATTATGTTGGGTCATGTTGATTATGTTTAACCATAGTTTACTATGACACTACTACATTGAAATATTGATCATGTTTTGTTCGTCACATTGTGACATTAGGTTTTGTTCGTCACATTGTGACACAAGATTTTGTTCATCACATCGCATCATAAGGTTATGGTCATTAAATAATGTCACAAATGACATTATGACATTGGAATAAGTTTGTCACAATCCGATAGTGGGTTATGTTCGTCACATTGAAACTTTGGGAAATGTTTGGCTCATTGCAATGTTGGTCTATGTTTGTCACATTGCCACATTGGGTTGTGTACATCACCATTGCGACAAAGGGTTGTGTTTGTCCCTTTTTAACATTTGGAAGTGTCTGTCACAATGCAACATCAAGATATGTGCGTCACATTGTAATGCAAGGATATGTTTGTCATATTGCGACGATAGAGCTATGCTCGTCACATTGCGATGTCCATTAATGTTCGTCACATTGCAATGAAAAAACTGCATTATTACATTATTATAGTAAATTAATGTATTATTAATGTAATAATACACAAAAATACATTAAATGCATTCGTAAATACATTATTAAATTATTAATTCATTCAAAACATTAATATTGTATTAATACATTAATGTATAATGTAACATATTAAATTTATAATAAAACATTAATAAAGTAATAATACATTAATAAATACATTATTAAAGTATTAATACCTTAATAAATACACTTTTAAAATAGTAATACATTAATAATATATTATTAAAGTATTAATACCTTAATACATTAATTGACAATGACCATGGTTTTTTATGGTTGACCATGACCATGGGTTTTTTTTATGGTTGACCATGACCATGGTTAAATTTTGTAGACTTTGGTTGATTTTGGGAAGGAAAGGTTGACTATGGTTGATCGTGGTTGTCCTTCACCATGGTTGACTGTGGTTGATTGTGACCATAGTTGAATATGGTTGACTAATGTTTATTATGGTCGACCATGCCCATGGCTAACCTTCATTAACAATGTGGATATGATTATACTAGGCCACATTGATTATGTTTAACAATAGTTTTCTATGGCACTACTGCATTGAAATGTTGATCATGTTTTATTCGTTACATCGTGACATTAGGTTTTGTTCATCACATTGTGACACAATCTTTTGTTCGTCACACATCACATCGTAAGGTTATGTTCATCAAATAATGTCACAGATGACATTATGGTGTTGGAATAGGTTTGTCACAATCTGATGGTGGGTTATGTTCGTCACATTGCGACGTCAAGAAATGTTTTTTTCATTGCAATGATGGTCTATGTTTGTCACATTGCCACATTGGGTTGTGTACATATCATTGTGACAAAGGGTTGTGTTTATCCCTTTGCAACGTTTGGACATATCTATCACAATGCAACATCAAGATATGTGTGTCACATTGCAATGTGAAGATATGTTCGTCACATTGCAACATGAAGATATGTTCGTTAGATTGCGACAATAGGGCTATGATCATCACATTGTGACATCCGTTAATGTTTGTCACATTGCAACAACAAGGATATGCTTGTCCAATTGTGACATCTATTAATGTTCATCACATTGCAATGATAGGGCAATGTTCGTCACATTGTGACGTTACTATGTTTGGTAGATTACAATGTTACTTTGTTCGACACATTGCAAAGTTTGGAAATTTTTGTCACATTGCGATGTTCGGATATGTGCATCACATTCCGACATTTATATAGGAAACCTTATCGTTGAATTGAATGTAATTTTTTTTTTCTTAAAGATAGACTTTAATAGTAATACTAAAAAAACTTGTCTACAAAAAAATGTGATATAATGGAAATATAAAAGTAAATAATTGATTGTGAGTAACTTAATATTATTTGAGAGATGTGACGCCCTAGAGGTTTACATTAAATAAGTTAGTAAAAATGCAAGAGCTTGTGTTTAAATTTCATAAATTAAGAGGTCAACTTTAATATTATGCTACATTGTGACAATTTAAATGTAAAAAGATGAATGAATTGAGAAATAGTAGTCTTACACTTTTGGTAGTCATACACTGATAGGGATACTAATGAACGTATAGATTGCACCATGATAGAAAATATGACCATTATACATACATAGACACATAATATATTATGTTAAGATTATCCTATCACTCCATGACACATGCATGACCAATTTACATCAACACCATGCATATCACAAATATGTTGTAGTTGTAACAATGAATCCTTCATTTTGACAAAAAAGAAAATATACTCTCAAAACCTCTATTTAATTTACTCCATCACTCCATGACACATGCATGACCATTTTACAACACCATGCATATCACAAATATGTTGTAGTTGTAACAATGAATCCTTCATCTTTGACAAAAAATAAAGCATACTGTAAAAAATGTGGCACTTTGCACCAGTTGTGGTAGATATGATATTTTGTAAAAGAGTAAATAATTCCTGGTGTTTGGTGATCTTATATAGATCCCCACTAAATTTTGAAACATGTACTTTGTCCATAACTCTGGTTGAGCAAAATATGTCGACAATTAATATTGATAACTACCTTTCTTGATAATAACGAATAAAACATTTAAAAAAACAAAATTTTAAATCGTCCTTGAATAGACCCATCATAGATGAAATCCTCTTTTATTGAGAAGACCATGATCTCCTTTGATAAGATAAAAAACACTTTTCAAGAAGAAAAAAAAAAGATAAAAAAAGACCTTCCATTCTCACTACACAAGGAAGGAAAAATACCATCTATATAAATTTAATATTACATAATATATCAATATTATATCATACATTAATATTAAATATCCATAATAAAGTTGTTGATATTAGAGTATAATAATAATCTATTGACTAGTAAAGTCTAAAGAGGTATACATACCCTACCCCCTCTAGATTTGAACTTGTGACCTTTTAAGAAGAAACACATGTTCTTAACCATTAGACCCACTCAAATTGTATAATTATATATAATTATACTTTATATATGTATATTATTTATAATTATAAATATTATACTATATTACTTATAGTATAATACTTATAATTATAACTATAACCACATTATTATCACCACTTATATTATAATATTATATAGATATTAGTTATCTATATAAATAAATAAATTATTAATTCTAAATAATTAATTATATATAATTATAAATATATACGGTAAAAAATATAATTTCATTTACAAAGTAGAGAAGTGGTTATAAAACTAATAAATTCCAATATAAATTTACTTAAGGAATTCGTTGAATGAGATTTATCGAGAAATGTTGTTTCATTGTGGCTAGGGGTAAACCACATATAACTCCAAAACATTTAAAAAACGAAAAAACAAAACAAAAAAAACTCATGAACTGGTTTGAAAAGGTGTTTGAATAAACGACATCTATTTCCTTTTTCTATTGAATAAACAATAGCTATTTATTCTAGTTACATTAAATTTGTAACAATGTTTAACTCCAAAACATTAAAAAACTCCTACTGAATTGGTTTGAAAAGGTGTTTGAATAAACAACATTTTTTTTTCATTGAATAAACAAGAACTATTTATTCTAATTACGGTTTAAAGTGCTTGTTCTATTCAGGGTTTATATCGAGTTTTTATTTTAATTATAAAGTTATTTATTCTAGTTAGGATTTGTACATTATAAACCTAGTTGTATGAAAAGAATGAAAAAATAGATTTATAATTAACGAAGATATACGGTAAAGATGATGACAGATCTATAATTATCAGACACCATAGTTGTCCAACTTAATGCTGATGTCTACGAGAATATCATATAATAAATAAATTCATACAGGTTATCTAAATATACCTAAAACTTACTTGAGAAAAAAATAGGTACACAAGAAAATAGACATAAATTATCATTATTCATGCTTATTAGTCTTATACATAAGAAAATAGACACACATTTTTTATTCCACTTAACAATTTTAATTATTTTACAACAATCTTATCATCGACTCTGCAACATTATTATAATTATTATTTTTATACATTCTTCAAATGTTAACGCTGTAAACTTTTACCAATCTAGTGATGGATGACATCCCAACTAGTTTAGAATTTTTATTTACAAAAATCAGCTAAAACGTATTTGTCCCTCTTAATATTTAGTATATTAGGTATCCATAAAGATGGTGAATGTGCATCGAATTAATTCAATCAATAAATAGTTAATAGAGGTGTTTTTACTCAACAAACACAACAATAACAGAAGTATATCTAATTAAATCTTTCTATGCGTGCACGTTTATAACAACCACCTTGTTGTGTTATTTTGTTTGAATAAAAATATATTAAACAACTTTATTTTGAAATTGCAGTTGTCTTGACATGCAAAAGAACTTATTCTAGTCGTGACTCATTTTTATTTCGTGGTGCTAAAAGATTTCTTACATTTAGTTTTAGAGAAATCACTTAATCTAGTCGTGACTCATTTTTATTTCCTGGTGCTAAAAGATTTTAGTTTTAGAGAAATCACTTATTCTAGTCGTGACTCATTTTTATTCCCTGGTGCTAGAAGATTTCTTACATTTAGTTTTAGAGAAATCACTATTTCAAAAATTGTTAAGAGTTTCACTATTAAATAAAGTTAATAGAAGTTAAATCATCATTATTAATTATATATTTTAAAGTGGTTAGTCCTGTTATCATTTCAAGAGTTACTCTAGAGTTACTCTAAGTTGAATTTGATAACTTAATCAAATGCTTAATGAAATGTATGAAAATAGATCAAAAGATGAATTACTAATTCAAAAACTCCTTCGCTCAAGACACATTTGAAGAATCTAGACAAGATAAGGTCTTCAAAAGTATTGATCAGATGGTTTATAACTGAGATGGATGAAGAACACTCACTATACCAGGAACATCATATAAATTGAAAACATATATGAAACGTTGACTATAACAAGGAAAAGTACTTATGTTTTTGTCCACCAATGCAATGATTGACTATAACAAGGAAAAGTACTTATGTTTTTGTCCACCAATGCAATGATTAAAGGACTTCAATCAATCACTATATAAACAAAATAAATGAACATATCATTCGACCATAAAGAAATCTGAACAAGAACTCAGAGAAGTGCTTATATTCTAGTATATATATCAAAAGGTCTTTACAAAAAGAGTATCTCAAATCCTCCCAATCGAACCCCCTCTCAGCTCCTCCCTTTGGTGCTCTTTATAGAGAGATTACATGTTCATATAGATCCACAATAAATGGATCTTATAACCTCTTTATCTATCTTTATATATCCAAGTCAAATTCAAATTTATGAGGTGGATGGAAAATACAAATTGTCAAATTTCTGGAAAATGTTGCTCAAATATTCACCTATATCTCCCAAATCCAAACAGATTTTGGAAAACTGAGCTAAATTTTTTAAGAGGAGCTCATGCTTGTGAAAAACCTCTCTCACTTTCCAAAAATAACTTTCCATCTCATCAAAATATATCTCCAAAATATATGACTAAAACAAGAAAATACAGATTTCAAAATCTAGTCATATCCCTACATTCTAGGATTTGATCCCTAGAATGTTTCCATTGATGAAATGAAGTGCCACATGCA
>CBVK0100437510.1:0-11609 GCA_900067695.1 Picea abies | reverse complement strand
AATTAAAACAAACTAATAAAAAATATAAACTATTATATATACAATTTACTATCTAATACTATAATAAATCTACGAAATTAAATATCTAACTACTAACAGAATTAAATCTTCATCACAAATGTACAATATTTATAAATTACAGATTTAGAAGAAAACCTGCAAAAAATCAATTGCAAACTGTCCTAAGACAACGAAACTATTTTTTTGATTTTATAGTTTTATGATAAAGAAATAGAATAAAAAACTAACTATCTAAGCTGAGCAACTAAAACACTAACTCTAACCACAAATCTAAACTGTACATATATCTATCTAAACTAATTAAATTATACTAATAAGCTAACCTATAATAACGCTTTCCAATTTGTCTTGTATAATGAATCCAGTTTAGCTGTTGAATGGGAGGAAACCCGCATCAATCCTCTGCAAGCCTCTAGTAAACAGTAAGCAACAGTTCTCTTTTGAATATTGATAACAGAACAAACAAGACACAAAAATTACAACAATCTTATAATTTACAAATCATAAAATTTAGATAAATATGCGTGCAAGGATTTGTATAAAATGATCCAATTAACGAAGAAGAGAAATATGTGATTCATTAACTGAAACAAAGTAATTGCTATATTTTTAAATAATAAAAGAGATTAGATATGGATAATACATTAATCAAGTCACATCAACCTGCAATATATTACGATAGCTAAAGTAGTCTATAATCAACTGCAAAATGATATGAATAAAACTTGAAACAAAAGTTTGATATATTGAAAGCGAAAGATGTTACAAGACATCAACTTTCATCTCAGTCTGTATCATAAATCCATAGTCTGGTTCTCCCACAGTGAGGATGATGATTCTTACAAAAAATAAGAAGTATTTAAAGACTTCCCACAGGGTAAAACATCCCTGTGGGAATTGTCAAAACAGTTTACACAAATCTGGGAAAATATCCCAAGTTTCTGACTCAAGCTAACAACCTAAGACAAAATCAAATCCAAAATATCTCCTAAACTATCACAACATGCCCATTTGATCATTGCAATTTGTATGTACCTGAACAAGGACAAGAATAGACAAGTTAAAAGGATATTTTGTAGATAAAATTGATAAAAATCTAATTCTAAAGACTAGCTACAGAATCTTGCGATTCTGTAGCTGGTCTAAATTGAACACATAATCGTATTAAAACCAGTTCAAAACTCAAAGAATTAAATTCAAACTATTAAACCAGTATCTAATTACTATTTGCAAGCCAAACGAATCATTCAAATCAAAATTGTTATGCTAATTTGAGAGCAAACGAGATTATGATCAATCGAATGATTACAAGGATGCATGTACTCTGTTCCATTTGTTATCACAAATTCGAGTAAACATAATCGTATTGGATAACTCGACAACAATGAAATCATTTTCATAATCAATTGAAATCAACACAAACAGTTGCTTCATCCATCAACAAGATCACTATCGTATCTAAACGAAATCAACAGGATCGTTCTTCAAATTGATAAAACTATATTAAACAAATACAAACGATCATGCTAATCGTGGCACACAGGAACGAAAACGGTTTGACAAAATTGTTATGAAAAATCATATCAATTAGCATAGCCACACAATTTTTAGCAAATGGATCTTCAACCCAGGTCGAATGTAATCCAAATCCGAATGAGAATATCGATTCAATACGAAACAGAGCCGTTCGTGGCTAATTGAAGTCAACAGTGTTGTTTTGAGTTTATTAGATTACATCGTATTTATCAACCTAGTCACTAATAATGACGCATAACACATTTAAAGGATCATACCAATTCAAGCCCACGAAATCGTTCCAAAATCAAACCATAAGAACTAAATCAAAGCGGATGACATCCAACCACAACGAAATCATACCAAATCAAAACATAGTCGTGCTCTAATTTTAGCATAAAAATCTTTTGTACAAGTCAGATGCAAACAAAATCCAAGCAAAAGCAATTCAAACTAACAGAATTATTCAAAGCAAATCAAACCCAAGGAAAACCAATCAATCGCTTCTACTAAGCTGGGCACGGCAAAATCACATACCAAAATCATGACCATATTCGACTTTAGTAAAATGAATCTACACAACATAACCATTTTTGATAATCAAACTATGACAGAGTCATTTCGAATAATGAACAAAACTAATCAAAACTCAAAAACCAATTCAAATATTAACCCAAGCAATTCATAAAATGAAATTGATATTGAAATTCATACCTGGATAATCAACAGACAACTTGGTCATGATAGTTTGGAATTGACGAAGGCTGTTGTCGATTCGACATTCCTAAACACGATCGAACCAGTGGTTTTCTACTTCTTGTCATTAGCTTGAAGCCTGTCCCTTTCTCTTGACAGTACTGTAACATGGTTTTCCAATGATTTGATCTTTGACTATAACAAGGGAACGTCGGTATAGTAGCGCTCAAGCCACACATTACATTGGTTACATGATGTTTGTTCGGGCTTCGAAATAACAGTTGAGAGTTTGTTTAAATCACCGAGGATTTCATTTTTCAACTTGATTCCTGGGTAGTTAGGATTGCTCTTTAGGCATGGGGGAAAATTAGAAACATAATCATAGGGTGGCTTGGAGCATAGGCCTTGGGAATAAGGATAATCTCCAGCTAGGAAGCGCTCAATATCGGAGTCCGAGTCCTCGCTCAAAATTATGGGCTTTTGATCAGCGTTTGGCTTAGGCTTATTCCAGGCAAGTCTCGATATCAATCGAGCATTCTTTTTACCCTTGTTGTTGACAGTAGGGTTACCCTTGACTTTCTTACTTACAGGCTTCTTTATAGCCTCCACCTTTTCTGTTATGATGTCAGGTAGATCGATGTCAGGGCCGACCGAGGGTTTGGGAGAGGGTAGAAGGGCATGGAAAGGCACGGGTCGCCTAGAGGGTAGAAGGGCATGGAAAGGCACGGGTCGCCCGACCTTAGTCTCACTAACCACAGACTTGTTGATTGGACAAAATCTAAATCAACAAAGCCATTTCTAGATAGAAAGGCTTGCTAATTATCGTCGTGGAGGTTCAGATGGTGGGTGACGATGAGTCTAATCAAGCCGTGGTGAAACAAGCTGCCATTGGCCTTTTCACGTTTGAACCTCTTAGCCATTTTGTAAAGACTACGCAGGAAGTAAAATGGCATGTTCAATGGATAGCCCATGAAATTCATTAACAGTTGAAGGTGATAAAGAAAAACCAATCCATACCGACCCTCACAGGTCACAAATTGTTTAACCATTATCAAAATATCGTGCCACCTAGGTTTAAGTGTGGAAATAGGCATACCTTTGTCACATGATGTGACTTTTTGTGATACAAATAGCAAAGGCCATGGCACCTCATCGACTTTGGAGTTTTTAAACCATCGTTGGCCTGTGGCTGCTAATCCTGTGGCAGAGCTTATGAATTCTTCATTGAGTTCAAGATGAATGTGACCTACTTTAGCCCTACACCCATCAAAGGTAAGGGCAAATTGCTATGCAACAAACAGATTGAAACCCTCGAACCTCTGTATAAACGTGACCCATCCACTATCCTCTAAATCCTTACGGGCGTTATCAAAAAGTAACAGATCTTGGCTACCATTCGGCTCAATACGGACCACTGGTGCCATTGAGAGGAGCACATGGTGAGCAGGGTGTAGGCGTTAGGGTTTGAACATAGTAAACGCAGGTGTAGAATGCTTAGAGGCTTACCCAAAACTAGCAGAGGTGAAACAGGGATAGGGGGAAGACATTAATGACATATCGTGCGAAGGTGGTGGAGCTATTTCGGCTCATGCAGAATAGTCATTACCCACAGTACAACCACCGACACATTTAGCTATTCAAATCAAAATGCATATGTGTTAAAAACTATGCCATTTCAATCAACCAATGGATATATGGTATGTGGACCAAATGCTTGCGCGAGCAAAGTTTTACCATAGTTTTAAAACCAAACAAATGAATTGAAACCAATACCAAGGGTTTGATTATGTGACATGTGTTGTATGAAACGATTTGTACCAAGGGTTTTTTCCACAACACAAATGTGTTTTTAAGAAGTCAATGTGCCAAGTGAATCGATCAAAGACCATACAAATCAAATCACCAATGGATCACGAACTTGATCAAGAGAATATCACCACAGTCTCGCAAAATGAAGTCTTAGTAGCAAATAAGAATGTCAAAAGAATAATGATCTTAGAATCTTGTCAATTGTGTAACAATAAATAAATTGGAAAACACGATGAGCATATAAACAAGAGTGATCATAACAATCTAATGACATTTTTAATATGACTTCAAAAACCAGCATTTTCATGCTTGCATTCATGAAAACTAGAACCAAGGTAAGTGTGCAAATGCATATAAAACAATAGTGTGGTTTTATTGGAAAGATTGCGACAAAATCAAAGTTTGTAAAATAGTGGTGTAGGTAGCTTATAAGGACAGCATGAAAATGCGAATTGGTTGCCAACAATGGTGACACACTGGTAGAAGCAGTTATCTCTGCCAGAAAGAACAAATTCAGATTAGGATAACAAGAAAAATTCTAACTCAAAAATAACAACCAGAAAATCGTGTAAACATCATCATTAACCAAATATTCCAGCAGTGTTTAAAGGATGAAAGATGATAGCAGTCTTAAGACAAGCGAGTTGTGACATTAAAGATAAAATCTCCAATACTGTTGACAGAGCCACTACTGCTAGCAGGCGTCCATAGCCTCGACAGGGTTTCCATTTAACCCACTCTGACATCCGTATCCTGCCAAGAAGTTCCAGATCAGAATAAAGGACATTTTAAGGTTAAGAGGTTTCTTATTTGCAAATTTTCATATACTCGACATTGCTTCGCTGCCAGCGGGCCTGTTCAGTACCCCGACGAAGTTGTCTTGGCATCATGCATGCATTTACCCGCTGCCAGCAGACCTGTTCAGCATCCCGGTGGGTTTACAAGCACTTCCCATAGTTCTATTAATGATTTATTTTGTTTTATATAGTTGAGTGGGGTGACGCTGAAAATTATGATATTTTGACATATATATATATTTTTTATACCTCAGCAGAATTTTTTTAGAACTGTCCTTCATTAATATCTAGAGATGTTTCATTTACAGAACCAACTTTCTAAGGCAGGGAGACATCTTCTGAGTCATTCCCTTAAGGAATAGGGACAGTGTAAAAAGATAATGGATGATCGCAACAAGCTTATGTTAGAGATTGAAATCAGTTAACTTGTTTCAAACAACAAACTTTTTCCAAACACAGATGTAAATTTTAGAAGTATACAATTGATGTTTATACAATTTTCTTAGCAGTCATTTCAGCGAAGGAATTTTCTGTTTTCTTCGTCTGAATAGTCAAGTATGTAGGTATGTGTATTCCCAAAAACACAAGCTGATAAACTCAAAGGAGAAATAAAAAACAAAAGGCAAAAGAAAAAGCAAACAAAAAGCAAAATATGTACATAATGTACAAGGGTTGTTATCAAGCAAAGTATCTTTTCAGGGCTTGGCCATTCACCAGATATGTGTCAGGCTGCCCTTCTAGATTCTACTATTGGAAAGAACTAGGACCCAACTTCTCAGTAATTAAAAACGNGTTTTGAAATTTCGTGTGTTCTCCCTTTCCCTCATGTGGTTTATCCCATTTCAAGACGAGGTCACCTACTTCGAAATTCCTATCAGAAGCAGAGTTGGAATCGAACCAGCTTTTAACCAATAGTTGATGTTGATCTAACTTACGTTTAGCTTGGGCTCTTACCTCTTCTAGCTTCATCAAAGTGTTAATTTGGTTTTCTAAAGGGGGACAGTCTTCTTCTTGAATTTTCTGTGATAACTGTAATGAAGGAAGAAGAATGTGTGGTGGCAGAATTGCTTCTCTGCCATAAACGAGAAAAAAGGGGGAGTTACCTACAACAACTTTTGGCGTTACCCTATCAGCCCACAGCGCGTTTAACAGTGCATTGTGCCAATTTTTGTGATTTTCAGCCACCGTTCTCTTGATGATTTTAATCAAGTTATTATTTGTTGATTTTGCCAATCCATTGCCCTAGGGGTAATAGCTAGCAGAATACTTCAATTTAATTCCTTTTTCCAAAGTGAAATCACTCATCTCAAGAGAGGAAAAGTAAGAAGTGTTATCAAATACTAAACAGTCAGGGATATCAAAACGAGTGATAATATTCGAATTTAGAAAGACAATTACCTGACTGGTGTTGACAGTTCTTAACGCGGCAGCTTCAAACCACCGGGTAAAGTAATCTGTGGCTGTTATGATGAACTTATGATGTTGTGAGGATGGGGGGTTGATCGGACCTATGATATCAAGGCCCCACTACTGAAAAGGGGAGTCTACTGAAACGGGCTGCAAAGGAAAGGTTGGTTTCTGTAACCGCCCTGATGCTTTTTGACAAATGGTACACTTGCGACACAAGGCATGCACATCTCTAAAAAGCATGGGCCAGTAATAACCAGCTCTTAAAACCTTATGGGTAGTGGTGTCACCACCAAAATGACCGCCAACTTCTCCTGCATGCAATTCTAGCAAGACTTTTTCTGCTTCATCCTTCTCAAGACAACGCATTAGTACACCGTCAAAATTTTGACGAAAAAACATACCATTAACCAAATGAAAGGAGGAAGAATTTAATCTCAACGCTCTTATTTTAGTAGGATCCAGGTGATGAGGGGCTGACCCATGTTCAAGACATAATCTTATATCGTCATACCAAGGACTGACAGAGTTTTGTGCGCAACAGATTGCATTTTGATCGTGTTGTCCTAGGTTTGATGTATCGCTTTCTTCTTGTTGTCCTGCTGCTGAATCAACAACTAACTTGCATAACCCTTGGCCTCTCACTATTTGAGCTGGGGTAGTTTCTATGTCATACTCCTGCAAGGAGGTGACCCAGGTAGCCCTCTTTTCACCTAGTTCCTTCTGCACTAACAGGTTCCTGATGACTGGATAAGGGACAATAACTTTCGTCCTTGATTCCAAAAGATAAGATTGAAAATGCTTAAATGCTTTGAAAACAACGTAGGCTTGCTGATCTACCACTGGGTAATTAAGTTCAGTGCCTTTGAAAGCAGAGCTCATAAAGGCAATGGGTACTTCGTTGTTTTCGACATTCTTTTGAGTTAGGACGGTGACATAGGAATGGTCAGAAGCAAAAGTATAGAGTGTGAAGTCTTGAGAAAAGTCAAGGATCATGAGAGACGGAGCGTCTATTATGGCCTTCTTTATTGCATTCAAAGATTTATTTTCTAGGGGTCCCCAGTGATATTGGGTGTTTTTCTTAATTAAATTCTGTAAAGGCCTGACCATCTTGGAGAAACTGGGGACGAATCTCCTCACGAAGTTAATCTGGCCTAAGAAAGACTGCATAGAATTTTTGGATGTAGGAGGGGGAAGTTTCGCGATGAATTGAGTCCTTTCGGGGTCGATAATCATCCCTTCGCTCGACACAATAAATCCCAAGAGTTTACCCTATTCTACTGCAAACATGGATTTTTTAGGATTCAAGGAGATGTCGTATTTGCAACATCGTTGTAGAACGACTTGTAAGTGAGCTAGATGATCAGATTTGTTTTTAGAGAATATGGTAACATCATCTAAGTAAACTACGATGGACTAATTGATTAGGCCTCGGAAAGCAATGTCCATTTCTCTCCAGAAAGTGGCACCGTAATTAATTAATCCAAAGGGCATTTTTCGATAAGAGTAGGTGCCCCATGGGGTACGAAAGGTAGTTTTAAGTTGGTCTGGAGGAGACATCAAGACTTGGTTATACCCCGAGAAACCATCCAGTAAGGATAGCCTCTCAGAACTAGATACCTGTTGAAGGATCTATTCCATGGGTGGGACAGGATAGTTGTCTTTATCAAATGCTCTATTAAGGTTTAGGAAATCGACACAGAGTCAGATTTCCCCACTTTTCTTCCAGACAGGGACAAGGTTAGAAACCCATTAAGTGTGCCTAATAGGGAAAATAATCTTAGCATTTAGGAGCTTATTCAATTCTTTTTTGACGGTCGGTTCGAGCTTAGGGTGCATTTTTCTCAATTTTTGTTGGAAGGGTAAGGTTTGGGGTTTCATAGGAATGACATGTTGTATGATGTTGGGGTCGAAAGTTAAAAGGTCATCATACGTACATGCAAAGACATATTTAAATTCTTTGAACAATTTAATAAATGCATCTTTTTCTTGTTCAAAACATCCTACCCCTAGATTAATGCACTGAGGATTGTCCTTAGTCCCTAAATTTACTTGTTCATATGATAATGAGGAACTATTGGTTTTACAATTGACCGACCTTTTAAATTTATCTTGAAGATCATAAAACTTCTCTAATCTAACTACAAATTTAGGGATCGAGTTTACCATGTCCGATGAAGATTCAAGAGTTCTCGGATCTGGTATTACCGTGAAATCGTGCAAATTGTCGTCGTGAGTGCATTCGTCTATCACCGCACCTTGAAAAGTTTCTTCCATATGTAGAAAGCTAATAATCTGCTGATCGTCGTCAAAGACTCTCCAGTTCATGATGTTTTTGGGCACTGATGGTCTGAACAACAGTTCAACTGATAATGCATCTGGGGATAAGCCTTCTGCGGGAAAGAGTTTAGAAGCTACGTTAGCTAATAGATCTGCTTCAGAGTTATTCAATCTAGGAATAGAATTTATATTGAAAGCAACAAACTTACTCATTAAATTCCATACCTCGGATTGGTAGCTTTTAATATGCAGAGAAAGACAGTGGATAGAATCTCTTACCTGTCTAACCATGATTTCAGAATCGCCAAAGACAGTCAAGTTTTGAATGTTCATATCCAAAGATTTTCTGAGACTTTGCAGTAAAGCCTCATATTTTGCAGTGTTATTAGTACATTCAAATTCTAACCTACATGCAATCAATGTTTTGTTACCTGCTGGATCGATAATGACGCAGCCTGCACCAGCTCCTTCTTTGGGCTTTGACCCGTCAAAATAAAGAGACCAAATTTGATTTTCATCGGGTACATGGGATTGTTGTGTAGAAGCTGTTGGCTGCACATATGCTACAATCTCGAACCGTTGTTCTGGATTGGTGATAGCTGAAGCCTCGGCCATGAAATTGCTGAAAAAGGTATCCATCCCTTGTACTTTGGGTGAATCAGCAGAAGGTTTAAATGGTTCATTGGGATTGTTCAAATCTGTGACCGTGAACTTAAGGTAGCGTTCACGATTTACCTTGATCTTGTTGGGCTTGTTGTTCTCTGGAAGCCATAGGTGAGACCAATCTGTCGCGAAATAACCGTGTAGCTGCTCCGACCAGTCCCTGCTTAAAAATAGACCATACACTTCTGGAATATCCACAACAATAATATCAATGACTTGATGAACCTTGGGGTTAGATGATAATCTTATAAGCACATTCTTTAGTTCACCTATAACTTTAACATTGGTCCGATCAAGTTGTATGATTTTTAAGGTGGATGGTTCAACTTTGGCGTTAATATTTTGGCATACAGACCATGGAATCACGTTGGATGACGCTCCTGAGTCTACCATACAATTGTGCATGTTTCTATTAAAGATTTTGAATGTTAACAAAAATGGAGGTACATTTTTGCGAGTGCTAAGGGTGGTAGTTTGTGGCTTTTTACTCGCAGTTTCTAAAACTACTTTATCTACATTATTTACATTATTTACATTATTTACAGGAAGGCTTCCTTTATCTTGAGGATCATGATTATTTTTAGTGGAAGTCTTCTGAGAAACTTTGTTCTGCACAACCTTGTTACCACTTGAATTACCATTTTTGCCATTCTCTGAGATATTCTGTAACATTTTTTGTAGCAGAAATGGAAATTTCAATAACTCATAAAAAAAAATGTTAGCTCTTAACTTTTTAAGATCTTCGACTACATCATAATCTAAGTTGGGGTTCACATTACTCTGTTTAGTCTCAACTGGTTTAGATTGCTTTGGGGGCGAAGTTGTAGTGTTTTCGGCAGAAGGTTTGTTTGCTGTCTTACTCCTGGTATTATAGGGGTGGATTGTCTCGAAGTTAGCTTGAAAGATGCTATCCGAGAAGTGTCCAAATATATTTGAAGACTCCTCTTATTGAACTGTCTCTTGTTCAACTACCTCCTCAGGGATCTCAGGAGGCATCAAGTTATCTTGGGATTCTAGAATTGTTTGAAGGGTGTATTGCAGACTTTCTAGATTAAGGCCCTCGGTGGTTGGATTAGGTCGGTTGGTGGGAAAAGGCTTTCAGAATAGAGGTTTGTAAGTCCCTTTACTCAAAGAAGCTTCTTCGGTCATCCTTTTTAAGTCTATAACTTGATTTGATAGTTTTTGAACAACTTTAGTTAAGTTTTCTAAATCAGAGCTTTCAGGTTGTGCTTTACTTTGAGTAGGTCTAGGGAGGATTTCAATCTTTTTTTTTGAAGAAGAACTAGCCTATGTTTCGTTGCTAGAAGAGTCTTTAATACTCAGTATGTCTTTTTCAATCTGGCTGGCCTCCTCGAAGGATTCTAACAACGTGGCTTTCTTAGATCGTTTAACCCAAATAGTTATACTTTGATGCAAAGCTTTAGTATAGTATGCTATTATGAGATTCTCAGAAGGCATGGAATCCACAGGGATTTGGTTTTTAAGTGTTAAGAATATTTGATTGAAGTATTTAAATTTCTCTTTAGGGTTCATTCTTAAGTTAGAAATATCCATGACTAGGACCTCTGGAGGCTTACCGTCTCCAAACTTTTCCAAAAAGCATGACTCAAACTTTTTCCAAGACACGATGGTATGAGGTTGCTGGGAAAAGTACCATGTAGATGCATTTCCCTCAAAAGTATAGGGGAACAACCTACAGACAACGTCTTCACGGTCGACATTGTGGAGTCTTATGGCTAACATAAACTTTTTAATGTGATCTTCGACGATCTATTTAGAATCAGGGTCAAACTTGGGAAGCCATTTCTCCGGATGTTTAGGTAAGGGATGTTGAGCTCCAGGTATAGCTATGGCATCTTGGTCAAGCCAAGGTCTAGAAGGATTGTTCTGGTTGTCCATTGGTGTAGTGGGTGTGGAAGGCTGAGAAGGGGAACTACCTTTGTGAGAATAATCTCCTCCAGAAGAGGAAGGAGATGATGGAGGTGGTGAAGGAGGTATTCTAGATCCTCTTGCAGCAGGAGTGAGGATTGGATCTATAGGGTTCACAGTGAGATTAGTGCCTCCGAGTTGTTCTCTGATATCAGAGAAATCTAAAGGTTGGTCCAAAGGTCGATTGGGTTGCCTCAAACAGGCTAAGGCACTATGAGTTCTTATGAGAGATTGATGGACAATCTCTTGTATGTCACCACCTATAAGATTTGGGGTTACTGGTTCAACTGTGACCCGGGGATCGTCGGTTGATGTGGTTGCTGTTTGAGGAGGGATGTTATCATTCGAATGACTTCTTGTCACTATAGGTGAGCGATTAGGTGGTGGAGGAGTCTTACGACCCCCTCATGCCATTAATTAATTTCATACCCTCCTTCTAGCGCCATTTGTTGACAGGCGAAATTGATCGTCTGTCAACTGGGAGAGTGGATC
>CBVK0100437508.1:0-11433 GCA_900067695.1 Picea abies | reverse complement strand
TTTTTCCATTTCCCTATGTAGACTTATCATCCCTTTTTGATGAATCCAGAGCTAAAAATATACATATTTCCACATATACTCTCCCTAACTGTTATGCAATATGTGTATACGCTTGCTGCTCCACTACAACTCACGTATATCGGGATTTGTACCATAACATACAAAATGAGGTCGGGTTTCCATGACACGACATAAGATATCTAATTCTTGGCCTTCCATATATTGGAAATGCTCTGAATCGGCCCTTCAGTTGCATTATGAAGGCTATAAGAGCACAATTTTGATCTATGGAAAAGGAGGGGAAAGCATTCAACTTTGAGAGAAAAATTACTCTGGAGAAATTACTTCATATTGAGTCTGCATCCCTTTGTCCCTCAAGTCTAAACACAGTGTTCAGCCCCCAAGATCTTCCCTTATTTTTGAGAGGACCTCATTGCCTCTTTCCTACGAGCTTGCCTTTTTTGGAGGATTGAAGTGGTGGAGACCTAGCTGGAAGGAACTTGGTTTCTTGGTTTCGACCCATGCCGACACGAAAGTCTGTAATGTTGTCACTTCTGCTGATCAATTATTAATAGAAATACTCCTTTCTCATCCTATTGGTATCTTGTGAATATATGATTATTATCATAGGAAAGAAATATAATAAATGGATTTTCATCTTACAAGAATTTGATCTCGACTTTGCTTCAACCAAGTCCAATAAATCAATAGTTTTTGCGGAGTTAGTATCCAATTTCCCATGATTGGATGAGGATGTTATCCATGTCGATTCGTTTGCAGACAAACACATTTTCCTTGTCTCATCGTCTGACCCCTGGTATGGAGACATTGTTTTATATCTTCAAACCTTGAGTTTCGCTCAACATCTCTCACGAGATGATCGACGGCGAGTTAGATACCAAGCCAAAAATGTATACCATCATTGATGACACTCTATATCACTAAGGAATAGATAGTATCTTATGTCGTTTATTAACTCACGAAGAAGCCAAGTTAGTCCTAAATGACTGCCACAAAGGGGCTTGTGGTGGTCACCTATCCGGGCTTGCGACAACCCAAAATATCCTGTGAGCCGATTACTTCTAGCCCACCATATTTAAATATTTCATTGAAGCGGTTAAGAAGTGTCACCCCTGCTAGATGTTCACTTAGAAAATGTGCTTGTACCCAACCTCTCTTCACCTAGTCATTACCGTCGGTCCCTTCACCAAGTGGGGGGTAGATTTTGTCGATTACAACCCAACTTCAGCTGGGGGGCATGAACTTATTATCATGGTTGTCGACTACTTTAACAAGTGGGACGCTGCCATGCCTACTAAAAAATCCGATGGGAAGACTGCATATTTCTTCATATTCAACCAAATTATCTCCCGGTTCAGTATCCCGAGTGAGATTGTCACTAATCATGGCAGTCACTTTCAAAATGAAATGATGGTAGAACTAGTGTCTAAGCTGGGGTTTAAACATGATCACTCATCTCCTTATTACCCCTAGGAAAATGGGCAAGTAGAGGCCGTCAACAAGTCTCTCAAGACCATATTACAAAAAACTGTCAGTCGGAACAATTCCAACTGGCACATCATGTTGTATCCCGCGCTTTGGGCATACCGAACCTCGATCAAGATTGCCACCGATTTTTCCCCTTTTTAGTTAGTGCACGGTGTGGAGTCGATACTTCCTGTTGAATGTGAAATGCCTTCTGTCAAATTGGCAGTCAAGCTCCTACCTGACACTTCAGATTTAGAGTGACGCCTTGTACACTTAGAGAGTCTCGACGAGCAGTGGTGAGACGCCTTTACAACTATCGAGGCAAAAAAACACATGTCAAGGTTCAGTACAACAAGTTTGTCTATCCCTGGTTGTATGCTGAGGGTGACTTGGTCCTCTTTTATGACCAAACCAAACAACCACTAGGGGCAGGAAAGTTTAAACCCATGTGGCATGGTCCTTATATCGTGCGACATGTTCTAGAAAAAGGAGCCTACGAATTGGAAGACTATGAAGGGAATAAATTGGACGAGCCCAGAAATGGGCTCTACTTGAAAAGGTATTATGCTTGAGCCCTAGGCTTGGGCGAAACCCTTTGTATACTAATGTAAATGTAGTGTATATACATATTTTTCTTTTTTCTTTAGCTTGCTTATCGAGTTTCCCCTTTTGGTTGGTAGATGTCAATGGAGTTTTCGGTCTACCTAGGATTCGCAGATGGAGCCAGTCGGCATACATGAAACTTGGCTTCCGCCGCTTGGGTGATTTACTCACCCAAGGGTCTACTGGTGTCTTCATGTGGCGTATGACTAGGGCCATCCACGAATAATGTGGCCGAATATAGCACGTCATAGAACTATTACACGATGCTATCTCACATGGTATTCACTCTCTAGAGGTCTGCCTGGATTCTCAGTTAGTAGTATGTCAGTTGAATGACCATTACCATGTGCATGATCCTACGTTACTCCATTAATTCCTACGGGTACGTCTTTTAGAATGAAAATTTGATTTTATTACATACTTTCACATTCCTATAAGTTCTAATCATGTATTTGATGCCTACGCTAATTATGTTTTAGATTGGCATTTGTCACATTAATAAAACAAAGAAGACCATTAAATCAATGCACACATTGTAAGATATGAGTAAATCCGAAGATCCCTCTTTATATATTTCCAAAAAAAAAATATGGTGTTTATATTACAAAATTGGGGACAAAACCCTCAAAATACATATACAATCGATATATATGTCCCATGACATCTACGCCTGTGGCATCGGATGTGTATCGTGATAGCAAACCACAACATTTGTGAGACGCTGGAAGAGTCGTACCCAGGCTTTAGGTACAACGACAACCTGCTGCTGCATGGCTTCAGGTAGATCCTCCACCTGAATCATAGGAATCCTCCGTGTCAAATGAGACGGGTTGCCCTGCATGTTCTATAGGACTCTCTCAACTTCTCCTCCAACTACCTCATCACCCTGGTGCCTCTGCCTGTGTCATAGGAATCCCTCAGGCCGTTACGGACCCACGTCTACAATCACACAAGTATCGAGTTAATATTTAAAACATCATCCAAAAATATTTTTGTTCTCTTAAATACAAAAATACAAAAAAAAATGAAATATGTAAAAACTTTTACCTATGACACTGTAGGTGGTTCCTGGTGGAAGCGGCATATCAGGATCTCCTCTGAAATAATTCCTGCATAGGGATAATCGTCAAGAGCTATGATTTGTCTCTGCCACTAGAAGAAAAAATCATCATTGTAAGGTGTCACCACCCTACCACCCCCCTACCATCTCATGACCTCAATCCATCATGCCATAGCCAGATCACGTGGTCCTCTAGGAATGATCTCCACTCTAGGTCCTAGACTTGGGACTCACTCGAAAAATAAGTTGCAAAGGATAGAGGCAAACCCGAAGTTTCTGTTAGCCCCCTTCTTGCACTCCAGTGAGGTACACCAATCATACACCAATCGTACATGGTGGGACTTGCACACTCCAGTGCATAAAACACAAGTGGTCTCGATGCCTAATGCAACAAGGTCGAACCTATGATCCTGGTAAGAACAAGCACAATAATCTTTAGGTTGAGATTACCTATAGCCCAGATAGGGATTTGAATTCCAAGCATGGGAGTCCCTACAACACAGTGGGCCTCGATGTATTCTTCGACCTTCATCCCACTCCTTGCCCCACGTGACTTGAGGTCCAAAACCTCTCCTTAGCGTGAAAGTCACGTCAAGAAGTAGATGTCCTCTACTTCTATCATTAATGGTTATCCATCAAGGATAAATATCTTTCTATTAGGATCCTGATAGCCCACCAACATTTATAACAACCTCACTTGGGCCCTCATCACTTTGAGAGCCCCAAAATTGAATAACCACATCTTTTCAAGGCTTCTTGAGCCACCAGATCTTGATCCACTACTGCATCTACATCCTCATGCTCTCGCTCTCTCCATTCCAACACCATCCTGTAAAAACCAAATCATTTTTTGAGTTAGAAACTTGTCTTTTTTCCATTTTCACATTTATATGCAAGTTATTCACAAACAGTCATGGGTAGGGCCTAATATATGCCCCCTATAGTTCACATAGGGGCGTATATTTAGTTGTATATGCAACATATTCATAGAAACCCACGTATACCGAAAAACCCAATTTGTGCCCTTAAAAAATAACAAATTATAACTTAATTCAAAAATGTAAACCATTGAATTTGAAGAAGATGGGATGAAGAGTTACCTGGTTGAGACGGTTTGTGATTCCGTTGCCTATTGCTCCTATGATCGTCATTTGAATTCTGGAGGTATTTTAGTCCAAATTACACTATTTGGGTAAAAATGAAAATGATACAGTAAATTTTGATTTTATTACTATTTATAAACTATTTTTACCCACTTGATATAGTTTTATGCTGTTGTTTTTCCTAATGGACTAATTCAAGAATAGTTTTAAGCTGGTTTTTGTAGTTTCAACTCAATTTTCTTGTGGATTTCAATGTTTTGGTTAGTCGTTCATTTCCTCAGGCAGGTATATTCATAACCGAGAATATAGGATAGGTCTCCACTCCATCGTGCATTTTCACATTATCCTTCGACTACCGCTTTTTATGCCTTAGGTACAAACCCATTTATTGCTATGCATAACCCTCCACTTGCTATTAATAGCATCGTTAATAAATGGTAGAGGCTTACCAAACATGGGTACCCTAGCTAGATACTCTTTCTCATTTGGTACCCATGCCGAGTTTCTTCCTTAGGACCGGGAGTCCAGAATAAATCAATACATGACTTTATAATGAGCCTCATTACTCATTCATGTACATGCGGCCTTATTACCCGCAAACTCCCAAATAACGAGTCTTAGTTAAGCTCTTTTCCGACTCGCCTAAAAAATGAAAAGATCGCCAAGTGATTTGTCCCTTTCACACTCGTTAAAATTGGATTTGAAATATCATGAGTCCTAGTTAATCTCTTTTCCGATTCGCTATAAAAAATAGAAAAGATTGTCGAGTGAAGTTGTATTTTTCACACTCGTAAATTGGATTTGAAAAGACATCTATTTGGCACAAGTTTACCCCTTTTTCACACCAAGTAGACTAAAAGATATAAAAAAGGACATTTTTGGGTGTTAAGTTGTGATTGCATCTCATGCCCTCACTTGCAGTATTGATCCTTTAACCGGTTCTCGCTTTGAATTATAAATTGTTGCCTAAGCAGTTTGCATCCTCAACCAAGAAGAGCCTTGTTTTTTATCCTTCACAATTTGACACTCTATACCCTGGAGGGAACAACACCCTGAGTTTCCATCTCCTACATGCATTTCCTTGCATTTAACATAGGTACGTTCCACTGCTGGAACTAGTTTTTCTTACTTGAGACACTCGTTCTCTCCACTGTATCATAACATTCACTTGTTATGAAAAAAAACAAAAAAATACAGGCGGGAAGGGAGTACTATATTGTGATTGGCAACAGTCGTGTCACCTTTGAATAGAGAACAAATTTATTGAGTCCTCACGTCATCATAATTTTGGGTTTAGCATGGCCTTAGGACGTTGATCTCACTATAGAATTTTCTCTACTGACTGGTTTCTCTTCCAGTCCCTATAGAGAACGTTATGGATGCCTTATGCATCTAATTGTCACATCATTGAGTCTATGCTGTCAGAGTCCACCATATGTCTCATGCTCTGGTTCAAAGGAAGTCTATCAACCTGTGTCGACCACTCCTTAGAAACCTTGACTTTGCATGTTGACCATACCCTCAGTATGTCTCAGAATCACACGATACTTTGGTATTATCGTACACCCTGGCCCTACTTTTATAATTGGTAGGTCACCTTGAACCCAACAATCGACATTTCATCAATGGTCATTGACTGAGTGGTTTCCCTTGTGTTCGACGGAAAGACATCTATTCACACTTTGGGATTCATGCAGTGTCTTGGATTCCATTAGCCTTATTGGTGGTTTCCTCACCTTTGTCAGTAGTTTTCATCATTGGCTTCTATTCAGAGGGTCTTTTTCATGTACCACTTGCATTTGGCACACGTGAAAGACACACAGGACCGTTGGTTCGTGAACATGTTCTTCGTCCGATCTCCACCAAATCATGAAGCTCTTGCTTTGTTCCTCATGCCGACTGATGAGAGATTCCTCAATGCTCTTCTTTCAGCAGGTCTCTTTCCATCGACTTCAGCTCATTTATTCTGGACACAAGACCTAGAGTTTTATGAGTGCCTTGAGGCTTGTAGTCATTAGTGGCAAGCTCTCTCACCATTGACAGATGGGAATACATCAATGTTTCCTGATCAATGGATCTCTCAAGTGTTCGACACTAACTCCTTTATTCACATTTGTAGAGATGTACTTGATGCCTTGATACCTACTTTCATCATCGGTAGGCTATCTCTCATTTTTTAACGATATACCTCAATGACCGGTAATCAAATGATGTCTCATCGTGTTCAACCTCAACTCATTTATTCACATTATGTAGATTTGCACCATTGGCGGATAATGTAGAAGACTTGAAGACATCACTATGTGGCTGCATCTTTTCTGATATGTTGCTTCCATTTCATTAGACCAGTACCTATTTGACTTCAGTAATCATGGGAGATCAGATTGTACTCCATAGTACACCAATATCTTTAAATTTATTTTTTTCACTGGGCCTTGTACTATGACAACTCTCGGCATGTAACCACATTTATAAATTCCTATTCATGGCCATGAACACTTGTTTGGTATATTTTCCACATGGATCTACATTGTATTCTTGGCAGCCATGTATGCAAAGTTAGTACATAATGTAATGAAGAATTGAGTTCGTCCAGTTGGTTCTCTACCACTCCACTTCTGGGTTATTTATAACGTATTTCATCCATCGCAGATACTCCTCCGATCTCATACATTAGGGGGAATTTGTTATAGCAAGATTTGCCTCACCATGGCTATCTTGCACAGAGGGCCTTTTTCCATTTCCCTATGCAGACTTATCATCCCTTTTTGATGAATCCAGAGCTAAAAATATACATTTTTCCACATATACACTCCCTAACTTCTATGCAATATGTGTATACGCTTGCTGCTCCACTACAACTTGCGTATATCAGGATTTGTGCCATAAAATACAAAATGAGGTCAGGTTTCCATGTCACGACAGAAGATCTTTGATCCTTGGCCTTCCATATGCTGGAAACGCTTTGACTCGGCCTTTCAGTTGCATTCTGAAGGCTATAAGAGCACAATTTCGAGCTATGGAAAAGGATGAGAAAGCATTCCACTTTGAGAGCAAAGTTAATCTGGAGAAATTACTTCATATTGAGTCTGCATCCCTTTGTCCCTTAAGTCTGAACACAGTGTTCAACTCCCAAGCTCTTCCCTTATTGTTGAGAGGACCTCATTGCCTCTTTCCTACGATCTTGCCTTTTGTGGAGGATTAAAGTGGTGGAGAACCAGCTAGAAAGAACTTGGTTTCTTGGTTTCAAACCATGCTGACACGGAAGTTTGTAATGTTGTCACTTTTGCTAATCAATTACTAATAGAAATACTCCTTTCCCTTCCTATTGGTATCTTGTGAATATATGATTATTATCCATGGGTGTGTTTGTAATGTTTAGTAATGGATTATTCTATCTAATGTGCTAATTCATTTTTATAATCACTATATGCTTGCATTGCTTGTTTGTTGAGAACTTATTGCAAGTATAAATATTTGGGTCAAGGTGCTCAACGGTGGAACATCATCAAACGTTGGATTGAGGTAGGCCTCTTTCTTATATTGCACATTAGTCTACATAGCATATGTTGGAATTGAGTTGATTTCTGTAGTCATACCTGTCTGTTGTGGTTTAGCCTTGGCCATAGAGAGTTTTTCCCTTGTAACAACACTTCTTGCTTGAAAATTTATTTTATAATCCCTGCAATCTACAACCTTATGTCCAAAGTTAGTACAATAAAAGCAATGACCATAAAATAAATTTGCATATGTGGGAATGAATGTTTTTCTTTGTGGCATACTCCTTCTGAATTTTTTCCTTGACTAATCATGATCATGATTGAAGCTTATTTGTGTATTGAACATTGATGGTCTTCTTGAAGATGTATCTTCAATATTTTTCTTAGATTCGGGCTGACCACGATTCCTTCCTTTGAGTACTTCTGCATAACTCTTTCTATTTTCTTCATTATTCTTTTCTAGCAACGTAGAGTGCTTCTCTTCATTCTCTACAACTGATGTGGATGTTTTTGTATCTTCAATGTTCTTGTTGAGATTGACGATTTTGACTCTTAGTGTGATAACTTCTTCTTCAAGATTCTCAACCTCTTCTTCTGTCTTCATTATCTGAGACTTCATGACCTCTTATGTTCTCTTTTCTTTTTCAAGTTGTATTTTCAATGTAATTATTTCTTCTTCCAATCTTCTCTCTTTTTGAACAAACTCTTCCTCAAGTTGTTTTAAGTCATTGGTTCTTTCCTTGAGATGATCCATAACTATCTTTTCTCTCTTTTCCGCTTCTTCCTTTTGTGCTTCTATGTTGGCTTCTGAACATTTCTTTTGATATTCTAGAGTTTCTTCAATTCTCCTAGCCTCTTCTAGTTGAGATCTTAAATTCTTGATGACCTGCTAATCTTTTTTGGAACCTTGAACACTTTCCTTTTGCTTCATCAATTCTTTCTTGGATGACTTGTTTTATTCTCTTTCTTTCCTTAGATATTTAATTGCATTGATCAATTTTTCTCTGTAATCAACTTCTGCTACTCTTCATTTTCTGAATCTGTCTGACATGATGAACATCTTTCTTCTTCTTCTATATCTTCATCTTCTTTGGTATTTTCTGAATCTACGATGGGTGAATAATATATGTCATGTAACTTATCCCAAAGTTCTTTGGCTGATGAACATTTACCAACCTTTTCTCTTACCAGATTAGGTAATCCTTCCAATGAAATCCATTGCTATTTTGTTATTCTTATTCAATTCCTTCTTGGCTGCAGTCTTTTCCCTTTTTGAACTATCATATCCTGTAACAAATGACAGCCAAATATAATGTCCTTGTGCCTGTAAAAATACTTCCATTCTTCTGCTCCACATCTCATACTTAAAACCATTCTAACCATTAAACATTCGTACTCCATTCTCAGAATAATCCATGATCTTTTTCCAATGGTTAAATTTTTTCTTGAAGGAACCTCACTTTGATACCAATTGTTGGATTAATGAGAGGGGGGGTGAATCAGTAATAGAGAAATTTAATCATTTTTAACCATATAATCCAAGTGTTATATCAATGTATCATTATCATCCAATAACTGCAGAGTAAATAAGAAATGAACAATGAACAATCATACACATACATAGTACACCAGTGTTTTACATGGAAACCCAAAGCGGGAGAAAACCACATAATGTTTTTTCTTATATGTCTTGAAGAATTACATTCATTGGAAGCACCAAATTCCTTTGTTTTCTAGCTGCAACTGGAAGGAGGCTCCAACCCCCTAGTTTCTCAGGATACAACCTGAGGGAAGCTCAAACTCCCCAATTCTTTGGCTACAACCCCCCATGTTCTTCGACTACAACCGGAAGGTGGCTACAACCACATGTCCTTGCCCTATCCAACCACCCTGTCGTATAAGTAGAATGATGGAACCATTGTCACACTATCACTATGAGATATACCACTATAAACCTGTAGCAATAAACATGAACCATACATCAACCATGCATCAACTTATACCTCAACCCGTAATCAATTTGTACCATAAACAAGTGCATCAACCATGCACCAACTTGTACAAAACCTGTACCATGAACATGTGCATCAACCATGCACCAAACCTGTACAAAACCTGTACCAAGAACAAGTGCATCAACCATGAAGAAAACTTGTACAAAACATGTACCGTGAACAAGTCCATCAACCATGCATAGAACCTATACAAATAACCTGTCACAACAACCTGTCCAAACAACCCATCACAACAACTTGTCTCATCAATCTTATCAACCCAATCAGATCTACTCACCAAGATCAATCACCAAGACAACTCTCAAAGATGTGCATCAACCAACCATAACACAACTCATAATCATTACCAAGATCAATATGTGCTTCTAATAATATACTAATACACGTATGCTACATCATCCATAAACCATGTGTCAAAAACACTACTAACAAGTGCCTCCAACCATGTACCAAGTATGTACCAATCATGTATTAACTACTCATAAACTATGAATCATCAAGATGTACCAACATCATCAACTATACACCTTGTGTATGTGCCAACTCATCAACTACTTGTCTCAACCATGTACCCAACATGTACCTTAACCAAAATCCCTCATCAATTTCATCATCCAAATATGATTTGTAACTCTGTAATAGATCTGGTGTATATGATCACATACCTGCAAACCTTCCTCAACTTTAACAACAAGATACTATCATTTTCATTAAACTTTACTTTAGTCTCACATTTACTAGTTTTGGATTAGTCAACAACCCCGACTTGAAATAATCATAAATATGTACCTGTAATGAATAAAGCTCTAAAACTGATATACAATGTTATTCAGTGTGTTTTATGCAATTCCTCCAAGTTTCACTACTTGGCACTTCTCAAAAAATGATTTATAGAAAAAATGACATATCTTGCTGAATTCTGGCTTATTCTAGAGAGTGACCTTGTAGAGTGTGCCCCGCATGGAATATTTGTTGAATTGGTCTAAAAATGTTACAAAAAATACTATAGACTGTACTCTAAGAAACACATTTTGTCTTACCAAATTTGGATATGTTATGAATAATTTATGATGTTTTTACCCGAAACACCTGTTTTAGACTAGTTTCAGGACTAGCCACAAACCCTATTTTCCACGGAGTGTAACTCGAACAATAAAATGACCCACAAGATGATTTTTTTACCATAGATACTTGGATATGTTTCCTCAATGGAATAGAAATTTCATGGCCTGAATCATTCTATAAAAATAGTTATTTCGAAAATGGTGAGATGACCTATAAATAACATACCTTAGAAAACATCATCAAAAGAATTTATCCTTCCTTGAATTTTGGCCTTCTTTTCTTCACTTTCCCTTAGAAATTCAGCTTAGATATCCTTTGGTTACCTCAAAAACCTATATATATTCAATATTCTCAAGTGTAATCTAAAATGAGAGAGCCTTGCTTCTTATTTATACTCTCCAAGTAGCTTCCTTAAAAACATCTTCTAGGTCACTTTGCCCACTTTCCCTTATTTTAGGGTTAACCCACTTCTAATTTCTCCATTAAATTTATTTTTAAAATAATTTATTTTTTATTCACTTTGAATTATAGTGCACTGATCACTTCAGTTTATTATTTACCTTCTAAAATATCTTAAATCACTTTGACTACTTTGACCT
>CBVK0100437507.1:0-11278 GCA_900067695.1 Picea abies | reverse complement strand
TACCACACTTCCAACATTTCCTCAAAGATTTTCCTGGAGACTTAGATCTATCTGTAGATTTAGGTCTCCCCCCGAAGGCTTACCACCATTCCTGTCTTGGGTACGACCTCTTACAAATAAAGCATCTGTGTTATGACTATCCATGCTTTTCCATCTCATCTCTTCAGATAACAAGGATGAAACTACATCCTCATACTTCAATGTAGATTGAGTGGTACTACTAATTGCTACAACCAGATTATCCCAAGAGTCTGGCAAAGAACATAACAAAGTAATACACTTATCTTCTTCTGCAATCGTAATATTAATAGAGACAAGTTGACTTACCAGAGTATTAAAGGAATTTAGATGTTCTATCACATAATCTCCATCTTCTATCCTAAGATGATACAACTTCTTTTGAAGAAACAACTTGTTTACCAGGGACTTTGATTGATACAAATTGCCCAACTTATCCCATAGTTCCTTGTCTGTAGATTCTCCCGAGACATTCAACAACCTTGAATCTGCCAGGCAGAGTCGAATAGTACTCCTTTCACTTCTGTACAACTTCTCCCAATCTTCCTTCGACATACCAGTAGGTGGTGTACTAGTAGGTTGTGTACCAGTAGCCTGTGTGCTAGTAGACAGTGTACCAGTAGGATGTGTACCAGGATCCACAACGATCCATTGTTCTTTGTTTACAAGAAGGTCCTCCATCTTGAGCTTCCATAGTTCAAAGTTTTTGGTGCCTCATAACTTATCATAACTTAACATAACTTGAGAGGGATTTTCACTCTCATTTTATCATCATAACTTACTCACTCATTAGTGAGGTCTGATTTTGGCACCCTATCTTGGGTCTTTGGCTGAATTAAGTGATGCGCACTTGTTGAAGGAAGAGATTTTTGGCATTTATGGTGTTTCTCTTGAAGGAAGGTGTTACAACTATGGTTTGCATGGTCATTTCTTGGTGATTTGTAAGTATTTTCCTGCAAAACTTCTTAATTGAATGGTTGTAGTTCAATTTCTTGCATTTGTTTATAAATATCATTGATTCAAAACCCTAGGGGACAAGCACACAAGTAGGTCATTGTCTCATGTCCCCTGATAGAGAAACCTTAAGCCATTGTTGAGGAAAGAAAGAGCTTAGCCTTAGCTACACTCTTATTTCCTCTCCCTATTGCTAGCCGTGCATCACTTTTTCATCTTATTTCCCACTCACTTGTCCCATTTCGCCTTGTTCGAGCATTGAGTAGACCCATATTCAGGATTGCACATTACCTCGTGGGAAGAAGGGGCTAAAGGCCCAGAAGGTAAAAGTAGCTGGTAAAAGATAAAAGCCTAGAAATAAAACCTCGTGATGTTTCACCCAAGGATCCTTGAGATAGCAATAAAAAGATTCTCAGCAAGAAACAAGAGGGACCCAAAAAATGATAAAACAAGACCTAGTCAGAGGATAGGGGGTCTCATCACGAGCCAACCTATTACGTCCATGGGTACCTAGCACTATGACATTGCCACCAGATGGTTACCATGCCTGGGCAGTGACTCTTGGTTGCATGGCCAAGGGAAAGGGGTCTCATCACGAGCCAACCTTCTCATTCTTGTGAAAGTACTTGTGGGTAACACTGTCAGCTCTGGTCACCATGCCAAGGCAGTGTCCCCTGATTAGCTCTTAAAGAAAAAAGGAAAAAAAGAATAAAAGAATAAAAAAATGGAATAAAGGAAAGAATGGTCTTGGAAAAAATGCATTCATGATAGGGACATCTCGCCTTCTACAAAGGTACCCACAGGTAACACCTTTTAATCCTTGGCCATCACTGCACCCACATGCTTGGACATCCCTTGACCACATCATCCACTTACATGTCTTAGATGAGGTCTCTTCTAGTGACTTTCCTTTTCTTATAGACACTAGTCCAATAGGAAGTCTTGACCTTTCCACCAGTCTTGTATTGCAGGCTTGTGTAACATCTTTGGGCTATTGATTGATGTATTAGGGATTTTATGCATGTGTTTAATAATATTAATGATAAAATATGATTGACATTGCTATGATCCTTGTGACTGATGAGCCCATGGAGGGCGTAGCCTTTGATGTGCAGGACCATACCCGACGGACAGGTACCATTTGGACTAGTACACATGGGGAGATGATCAGTTCGGACCTCCATGGGGCTGAAGAGCCCACCAGATGGATGCTGAGACCCCATCAGGGGCAGAGACAGAATAGAGGTTGATCAAAGTCTTTGCACCAAAGAAGAAGAGGACATTCTACCAGAGGCACCCCGACAGAGCTTGACCTAGGGGGATTTGCCCTTTTTCAGTGGAATGTTGGCCTTCGAAGGCCTAAGACGTCACCCATCATAGCCATGATGTCATCTAGCAGTATGGACGTTTTGGGAGGCAGACTAGGCAGTATTGGCACGTGTGGCAGGTTGAAGAAGCCCAAGGAGGGCTAACATTTTGCTCCAGGATGCCCCATTTTCCCTAGAAGGGGATAACACCTCCCTTAAAGGGATTTCTGATCTCTTTATAGCTCAATTAGGGTTTTAATTTGAAAAATTAAATGTAAAATAGTATGATTTTGATAATTTGGCCTTGTCGACCTTTTACCTGACCTAAAATGTAAAATTAGTTCAAGGTTTTGTATAAATGAGAGATTTTCACTCTCATTTTTTCATCAAAACTTACTCACTCATTAGTGAGGTCTGAAATTTGTGCCCTATCTTGGGTACTTGGCTGATTTAAGGAAGGCACACTTGTTGAAGGAAGATATTTTTGGCATATTTTGACATTTCTCTTGAAGGAAGGTGTTTTTTTTTTGTTTGTTAATTGATCCGGACCTTCTTGGCATAGGGATTAACCTTTGGCTTGAGAAACCACGACTCAGGGGCATCTAATCCGTCAAAATCACCCGGGGATTGCACCCGGCCTGAGCCACACCAACCCTTAACATGGTTGGATTTTTTGTCCCCGCAAGTTTCGAACCGGTGACTTTTCAACACGGAGTGGCTTAACAACACACTCTGTCACCGACTATCCTACACCTCGGGGACTCTTGAAGGAAGGTGTTACAACTAGGGTTTGCATGCTATTTCATGGTGATATGTAAGTGTTTTTTCTGCAAAACTTATTGAATGAATGGTTGTAGTCTTATATTCTTGCATATGTTTATAATTTTCTAACTAAAACCCTAGGTGACAAGCACACAAGTAGGTCCTTGTCTCATGTCCCCTGATAGAAAAATTTTCAGCCATTGAAGAGGAAAAGAGAGCCTAGCCGTAGCTACACTCCTTTCTCCTCTTCCCCTTTGCTAGTCATACCTGTTTGAGCTCAAGAAGGATAATGCATCCCAGGCCCAGGTTATCTACACTTAGGGTTGTTTTTCTTCTAGGGTTTGATGATAGAGCCTTGTTATAGCAACACTCTCCCTCATTTGACTCTCTTGTCTTGAATTTATCTTTCATGCTAGCCATTTTTTCCATCTAAGGAAGGAGGAGAGAGCACGAGGCCTTGCCATAGCAACATCGGAGTGAGCCTCTCTCCCCTAGGGTTTTGTCTCCGAGGCCCTGCCATAGCAACACTTTAGAGCTCTTCCCTCCTGTTCTTAGTCGTCCTCCTTCAACCCTTGTGTCCTCCTTTAAATTGACTCCATTTTACCCTAGAAGGAACTGATCTTAAGACCTCCAACATTGAAGTGGAACTTGATCACAAACTCTCTCAAAACTTGAATTTCAAACCCTAACTACACTAACCCTAAGCTCAACTAACTTACTAACCCTAGTTGTTGATGTCATCCTTGGTTATCACATCTTTAATGCAACAACGTTTCATTTTATGAGCAATTGAATGGTAGTTAAAGGCATTAATTGAGTTAAATGTTGATTTGTTGCATTGAATGCCATATCGGTCTAGTATTTATTGGTGAAGTGACATTATTCTTATTGCTATTTTGTAAACATTGACTTCGTCAACATTTACATTCAAATTTCTTATATTGAATATCAGATAGTCTTTGATAGATATGAAGTACTAACCAAAGCCTGCACATATCAGTTTATTGTTGCTTTGTTCTCGGGCAGGGATTCTACCTGGTTATCTTTGTTGGCTATAAGTCGGACTATCTATTCTGGTGGTGATCTGTGAAGGGGGGAACTTGTCATTGTCTAATTATCCTTTGGCCTCTTCAAAACCCCAGGTCACCGGGGACATCTCCCCTGGGCCTTACCTCCCTAAAGAGAAAGAACCTCCCCATCGTGGTGACATTGGGTGGGATAGGTTCCTGTTTCGCCAGTTTGGCCTCCTAATTTATAGCCTTTCTTCCCAGCTACAAACTATGCGATAACATCCCCTACTCCAGAGTCCACAGTCACACTAGCTCCCGGGATCCGACCCTGACTCCACGATGCACGCTAGATGAGTTGCCCGACTTGAGAGTCCATAGTGACACTAGCTCCCGGGAACCGACCCTGACTTTGAGCCTGTTCGAGTCCAAGACTCCAAGCCTACAGGTAAATTTTAATATTGTTTTTTTAATTTTTTGTATTTTAAATTTTTCCAGCGACTGTATTTTTTTATTTTTTGTATTTTACAGGCTACCCGTGACTGTATTTTTTTATTTTTTATAATGTTTTACTGTTAGAAACTTAGACTATTCATGTAGGCTGTAGTCTGTAGGTATTTAAATTTTTTAAATTTTGTTGTATTAAGTTTTAAAATCTATCAGAATAATTTTAGTTTGCCCTGCTCCTATCATAAGTAGTTTTAAAATCTAATTACTGTACTTAAAAAATTACAATTGCAGAACCTTCATTCAGTCATCAATGGCACCTCCAAAATCTACAACAGAGACATGGAAACATGCCAAGAAAGAAGGAAATAGTCTTCTCTGTCAGTTATGTGGACATAACTTCAATGGCTCTTTAACGAGGGCAGTGGACCACCTCCTTGGAATCAGTAATGGTAGTGGAGGTGGTGTTGAAGAATGCACAAAGATATCTAATGAGCAGAAAGATGCAGTGGAGAAAGACTACAATAAATCAAAGGTAGAAAAGGGAAAAATGGATATGAAGAGGCAGTGGATTGAAAGAGAGCTTGCCATGTCTTCTTCAAACACCATTCATTCTTCATCAAACATGGGTGGCTCAAGTTCTGCCACGAAAAAAGAAGGTGAAACCAAAACATTAAACCAATTTTGGAAACCTATTGAAAAACAAGAAGTTGATGATGTTGTTGCCGAATTTTTTTACGCATGTGCAATTCCATTGAATCTAGCCAGTAGTCCATATTTAAAAAATGTATTCAAAAAGGCCATTGATTTTGGCAAGTGGTATGTTCCTCCTAGATCCCAGGCTTTAAGGACCACTTTGCTTAGCAAAACAAAGGACATAGTGACAAACAAGTTGGATGACATTAGATAGTCTTGGAAGCATACAGGTTGTACGATTTTGAGTGATGGTTGGTCAGACTTGTGTCATCGTCCATTGACCAATGTGTTGTTTTATTCCCCTCAAGGGGTATATTTTTTGGAAGCAGTTAATGCAATGGACGAAGTGAAGACGTCAGAATTTATTTTCAGAATTTTGGATGAAGCAATTCAAGAGGTTGGGGAGGAAAATGTTGTCCAAGTTATCACAGATAGTGCCTCAAATTGTGTTGGTGCAGGAAAGATGATTATGGAGAAGTACACAAAGATTTATTGGACCCTTGTTGCTTCATGATTTAGCCAAATTTCCATAGATCAATGAGACAATTCGCAGAGGAAAAACAATTGCAAATTTTATCATCAACCGTCGTCTCACTTTGAGCATATACAGGAAAAATGCAACTAGAGAGTTGTTGAGGCCTTGCGATACAATGTTTGATACATTTTACATTACTCTGAAAATATTTGTTGAGGAAAAATCAAGCCTAAGAGCTATTTTCTGCAATACTGAGTGGGAGAGATCCCTCCTTTCAAAAGAATCAAAAGGAAAAAATGTGGAACAAATAGTGCTCAACAATAACTTTTGGGAAAATGCTGACAAAGTTTTAAAAATGTGTAATCCAATTGTTAATGTTCTCCGCATGGTTGATGGTGACAAACATTCTATAGGTTTTATTTATGAGGGCATGGATCATTGCAAGGAATCCATTGCAATTGCTTTTGATAATGTGGAAGCTAATTATTGGGAGATATGGGATGTAATTGATCAAAGATGGAAGATGATGCATAGTCCTTTACATGTAGCAGGTTGCTATTTAGACCCTAGATTGTTTGGAATATCAAGACTTTAGGATGACGAAGTCATGAGTGGACTTTATGAGGCTATTGAAAAGCTACTTCTAGATCCATCAATTGCATATTCTGTTAGATCTCAACTCAGAGCATACAAATTACAAGGAGTATTTGGAACCTGTTATCCCCACTTTTTAGGGATAACTAGGAGATCATGTCTCGAAGCCCACAGGTCCTAGACATGGAGTACCGAAAGCAGGATTGACCTGAGCATGGCCCTGGAGGGCCCATCTTTTCTTCTTCCATCATCCTTATCTTGTCAGCAGCAGTATCATCCATCACCATCGACTTGGTCCTGTATCAGAAAGAGTTCTTGCTCCATGTGGTAATTGGTCCAGGTATCATGGTATGTGTCACCTTTGATCATTAAAACCTTTAAATATATGCATCTGATTCCTTTTATTTCTAACAACTGCTTGGATCTTACATTTGCCCACTTGACCATGTTTGGGGGAATTGACAAGGTGTCCTAGCAAGCCTTTGTCCATAGGTTTTGGTTTTCCACTTGGGGGGACTTCTAAAAGGCCATCATCCGCTCCCATCATAGCACCACCTTTTAATCTTATTTCCCGCTCATTTGTCCCACTCCCCTTGTCTAGGCATCGGGTTGACCTATTTTCAGGATTGCACCTTATCTTGTGGGAAGAAGGGGCTAAAAGCCCAGAAGGTAAAAGTAAGCTAGTAAAAGATAAAAGCCTAAGAATAAAACCTCGAGATGCTTCGCCCAGGGATCCCTGAGAAAGCAATAAAAGGATTCTAACCAAGAAACAAGAGGGACCCGGAAAAATAATAAAACAAGACCTAGTCAGAGGATAGGGGGTCTCATCACGAGCCAACCGATTAGGTCCATGGGTACCTAGCAGTATGACATTGCCACCAGCTGGTTACCACGCCAGGGAAGTGATTCTTGGTTGCATGGCCAAGGGAAAGGGGGTCTCATCACGAGCCAACCTTTTCATTTCTGTGAAAGTAATTGTGGGTAATGTTTCCACCACTGGTCACCACACCAGGGCAGTGTCCCCTGGTCAGCTCTTGAACAAAAATAAAAAGAAAAGCAATAAAAGAATAAAAGAATAAAGGAAAGAATGGGCTTGGAAAGAGTGCATGTATGACAGGTACAACTCTCCTTCTACAAAGGCACCCATAGATAACACATTGCATCCTTGGCCCTCACTACACCCACATGCTTGGACCTCCCTTAACCACATCACCCACTCACATGGTTTTGATGAGGTTTTCTTCTAGGAACTCACCTTTTCCGATGGACACTAGCCCAATAGAACGTTTTGTCTCATCCTCCAGATTTGTATAGCAAGCTTGTGTAATGTCTTTAAGCTATTGACAGATGTATTATGGATTTTATGCATATGTTTAACAATATTAATGATGAGAGGTGATTGACATTGCTATGATCCCTGTGACTGATGAGCCCATGGAGGGTGTAGCTTTTGATGTGTAAGACCATGCCCGATGGACAAATACCATTTGGACTGGTACACATGGGGAGATGATCAGTTCGGACCTCCATGGGGCTGAAGAGCCCACCAAATGGATGCTGAGACCCCATCAAGGGGCAGAGACAGGGCAGAGGATGATCAAAGACTTTGCAACAGAGAAGGAGAGAACATTCCACCAAAGGCACCCCGAGACTACTTGGCCTAGGGGTATTGACCCACTTTCAGAGAGACGTTGGCTCTAAATGGCCCAGGACGTCACCAGGAGGCTTATGATGTCATCATGAGCATGTTGACAGATGGATAGGGAAGTTGGCACGTGTGGCAGCTTGGAGGAGCCCAATGAGGGATAACATCTTGTTTCAAGAGGCTACATTTGCCCTAATAGGGGATAACGTCACCCTAGGAAGGGGTGACGTCTTACCTTTTTCTTGATTAGGGTTTTAACTTGACAATTTAATGTAAAATAGTATGATTTGATATTTTGGCCTTGTCGGCCTTTTTACCTGAGCTAAATGTAAAATTAGGTCAAGGTTTTGTATAAATGGGAGATTTTCACTCTCAATTTTTCATCATCACTCATTCACTCCATAAGGAGGTCTGAAATTTGTGCCCTATCTTGGGTATTTGGCTGATTTAAGTGAGGCGCACTTGTTGAAGGAAGAATTTTTGGCATTCTATGGTGTTTCTCTTGAAGGAAGGTGTTACAACTAGGGTTTGCATGGTTATTTCTTGATGAATTGTAAGCATTTTTCTGCAAAACTTCTTGAATGAATGGTTGTAGTTCAATTTCTTGCATGTTGTTTATGATTATTGTTGAACAAAACCCCTAGGGGACAAGCACACAAGTAGGTCATTGTCTCATGTCCCCTGATAGAGAAAATTTTAGCCATTGAAGGAGAAAAAGAGAGCCTAGCCGTAGCTACACTCCTTTTTCTTCCTTTCTTTGCTATGCGTACCATTTAGAATTCAAGAGGAAGAAGACGTCACAGGCCTAGGTTATCTACACTTAGGGCCATTTTTTTTCTAGGGTTTGATGATAGAGCCTTGCTGTAGCAACACTCTCCCTCATTAAGCCTTCTTGTCTTGATTTTGTGCTTCATCTGAGCTAGCCGTTTTGCCAAATTAACCTAAGGAAGGAGGAGAGAGCACGAGGTCTTGCTATAGAAACACCGGAGTGAGCCTCTCTCCACTAGGGTTTTGATTCTGAGGCCCTGCCATAGTAGCACTTCAAAACTCTTCCCTCTAGTCCTTAGCCTTCCTCTTTCAACCCTTGTGTCCTTCATTTTTTGACTCCATTTTACCATAAGGCACTAATCTAAAGTCCTCCAATGTTGAAGTGAAGTTGATCAAACCACTCTCTAAACTATTTAAAATTCAAACCCTAACCTACTAACCCTAAGTTGTTGACGTCATCATTGGATATTTCATCTTTAATATAGCAACGTTTTACTTTATGAGCAATTGAATGGTGGTTTAAAGCATTTATTAATGAAGTGTTGATTGGTTACATTGAATGCCACATCGTTCCAATATTTATTGGTGGTGTGTCATATTATTTTCATTTGCTATTGATAAACATTGACTTGGTCAACATTTATTGTTAAATTGCTTATATATATTTATCAGATAGTCTTATGAAGTAATAACCCATTGAAATATAGCTTGCATATATCTTTTTTTTGTTGTCTTGTTCCAGGCAGGTGTTCTTCATTGGGGATTTACTTTATTATTGGTTGTTTAGCCGAGACTTTCTGTTTGGGTGGTGACTTGTGAAGGGGGGAAAACCTTATCTTGGTCTTATTAGCCTTTTGCCTCTTCAAAACCACAGGTCACCAGGGACATCTCCCCTGGGCCTAACCTCCCTAAAGAGAAAGAACCTCCTCATCATGGTGACATTGGGTGGGATAGGTTCCTCTTACGCCAGTTTGGGCTCAAATCTTATAGCCTTTTTCCTGGCTACAAATTGTGCAATAACATTTTGGTGTTGTTGCCAAGGAACACTGAGTCAATTCTCCTTAGACGACAACTTTTTAGTAAGCCTTGCCTTAGAGACTCTTTTCTTACAAGGTTACCTGACGACTCCACTAGGGTGTTTTCCCTTTTCTTTGGTAGTTTCAAGTAAACTATCTGGCGAACCCACAACCCACAAGGAGGTTTAATAATCCTACTTTGTCTTTCAGAAGGAAGCCTCCCAAAAAATCTCTTGTTGTCAAATCACTCTTCGGGAAAAGCCTTCCTTTAAGAATCATGTCTAGCTCTNTCAAATCACTCTTCGGGAAAAGCCTTCCTTTAAGAATCATGTCTAGCTCTCAGACCGCTACAACAAACTCAACCAACAATCAAAGACAATGGTCATCTACTCTTTTCAAACCATTAGACATGTCAGCCATACCAGGCTACCCTAGGAAAATGCCACCTAAGTATGAGAAGTGGTTGCCTAAATTCACCGATACTGATGCAATTAGTGCCAAAGAGCACATGAGCAGCTTTTGGGCATTTTTTCAACTTCATCCCATTAGTGATGATGCTGAAGACTTAGTCATGAAGTTGTTCTCCGCTACTCTTTATGATGCCTCAAGGCATGGGTACCTGAGCCTTCCTAATGGAAGCATTAAAACCATGGATAGACTTGAAGAGGCCTGTTATCGCACGATTTGTAGGAAAGGTCCAAGAGCTTGAGTCAGGGCTTCAAACCGGCGTAACAGGAGCTTCCCCACCCACTGTCACCTCGATGGGAGCTTCCCCACCCACTGTCACCTCGATGGGGGGCTCTTTCTATTTAGGAGGGCAAGTCCAAGGGAGACGTCCCTAAGGCAATCTGGGTAAAAGAAAGGCTAAAGAGTAAAGGCCAAGTCAATGAAAACCCCTTCCACAGATTGCTGCCCAAGAAGGGATAGTCAAAGGATGAATTCCACTGATGATGCACCTGTTTGCGAGACAAAACAAAGAAGACTAGAATGTGCTTGCAGTGGGTTAGTACTTCATAAAATCAATGACTATCTTCAATAGATATATATGAGCAATAAATAGATATAATTATTGACGAAGTCAATGATTATCAAAACAAAGACAAAATCACTTCTTCAACAATTATATAAGGAGCATTCAATGTGTGCAATTAAACCATGTATCATATCATTAATGCAATAAACATGTCAAATCAGCTCATATACAATAAGTTTGTTGCGTCACCTATATCATTTCTGTAGATAGGTATGACGTTAGGTTGAATCAATGAGTCAATTAGATGACAAAGAGCAAAAACGTTTTATTAGATTAGCTTAGGGATACAATTATTAACTCAATGTCAATCCAAAGAGCTACCAAATGTCACAACGTTGTAGGTATAATCAAAGAATAAAGAGTATGACGTCAGCCCTATAATAGTTTTGTTGCAGTCACCATAAGTATGACGTCAAGCTTTGTCAACAAGTCAATTTGAAAGGCAAAGAACACTGCTTTAAATCAATCAACCTTACAAATTTAGTCTATAGCTCAACACCAATCAAAGAAATGACAAAGTCAAAACATTTAAAGCCCAAGCAAGAGTTCTAACAAG
>CBVK0100437506.1:845-11613 GCA_900067695.1 Picea abies | reverse complement strand
AGCTCATGACCTCTTGAGCTAACCCTAAGAACTAAATCATTAGTAATTATATTAAATATTTTTAAGAAGTTCAAAGTAAAGTATAAATGTCATATGCGAGAAAAAATGTTTTTTCATATATGATTTTATTAGACCAATAAACCATAGAGTTTTCCCTCCCATGAATGTTAATAAAAATTTTCAAATTCAATAGCCATATGAATATTAATAAAACATTTCAACTTCAATCAAATATCTATGAACCATGATTTTCAATTTCAATAATCTATCCATTGACCATAAATTTCAAGGGGGAAATTAACTAATATCATACTACTTAGGAAAGAAAGTTTATTAGATATCTTTAATCATGGGAATGGTGATTAATTTGTTAATTTAGTGTATTATCACATTTTACAAATAATATATTTCATTGGTTTTGGTACATGTCATTCCCTAGTTTGACATCCTATATTTAATTTGCTTCTCTTGAAGCCTTTGGCGCCTTCCATTTTAGTAGTATTCTACTCCATTGTAAATTTCTTGAGGGATTGTTGGAAAGGGGATGATTTATTAGTTAAGAAAAATTGTTAGCAGTGGGAAGTGAAGCGCCACATCTTCACTGCAATGCCACACACCACAACTATAAAAGGAATGTGCATTGAATCAACATTTTCCTATGAATTCTATGCAAAAACAAAGGATACTACCTATGTTAAAATTTTCATCCTCAATCACTACTCTACCCCTACAATTCCCTTATGCCATAGGGGAGGTCACAAAGTTGTAGTTTCTTCTATGTTTTGAACTTATGCCATAGGGGAGGTCACAAAGTTGTAGTTTCTTCTATGTTTTGAACACAATTCTATACATTCAATGTTTAATTAGATGATTCAATTGCAAATATCATTGATTTTTGTATCATATGCCTATACATTTATGCACTAGTTTAGTTTTTTCCAAGGTAATTATAGGATGATGCGAGTATTATCTAGGTCTTTCCTATTTTGAGAAGATATATGTGATTTATCTTATGAACAATTAATGTAAAATTAGTTCTAACTGACATCAATCACATGGTTTTTCATTTATGATCTAGGTGGATACTGGTGGCCATCCACCTCTTCCACTAATTCATATTGGTTCCACATCTTGGCAGTTTTCTATAGTTTTTCGGGTGCCAAACTTCTGAGGTTGTTTTTAGGCCCCAAATGATGTTTTTTTGGCACGACAACACCCATCATATAGATAAAGGAATATCCTGGGCTATTCAAAATTTGTACTTCTCAGATAGACCTTTTTTATGGGCTACCAAGAACCCCAAACGAAGATTGTATACAAAAGTTACGCCCACGGGAAGTTGACGTGTCAACTAACCACATCAAGGCTCACAAACTGTTTGGAATTTCATCTTCTAGGGTTAGGATTTTGGATGTTCATGGTTTTCTCATTGATGTTTGATGTAATTAAAAAGGCCTTTTCGACCTCTTTGTAATCAACTTCCTTCGAATGAGCATAGCCGACACATCTCTTTCTTCAGGGATAAACTACCACCATTCTAGCTAGTTTGTGCGCTTTGCATTTTACAATCTTTTGTATTATATTCAGTAATAGAATCTAAGTTCAAATGTATAACTATGTTTCTTGCATTATTTCTGTGTTCCTTTGTTATATCTCTTCCTTCATTTCATTCTCAACATAATATATATTAGTGGTATCAAAGTTATCTGTTCTTTGTTATTTCTTTGTGCATTCCACGACGAGGTCAATATATTGAGAATTGGGTCTTGAACTGGTTGAGCTTGGGGAAGAACACTCTCATCGACTCAAGAAACCTCCAATGGTAGAAGAAAATAGAGATGACAGATTAGGAAATCCTATCAAACTATTGCTTGAGGAATCCCTAACGCAACAAAGGAACAAGATGATGAATAATTGCACCCAGATCCTTTGATGACTACACATAGAAATGGAGGCACCTTCAACCAGTATCCACTTCAAAGGTGAGACGCCCTTCAAGGTACAACTTAACTTTCATATTCCTTTATTTGAAGGCTATATAGATGCCAACGCTTTGAAAAAATGGTTAAGTCTGCTAGAGGTTTAATTCTCTGTCCAATTTTTTCCAACAGTTAAAGAATCACCTTTGTGCTCCTTAAATACCTTCCCCATGTAAAATATCGGTGGGAAACTTACTGTGAGAAACATGTCAAAGATGAGTCTGCAATTTTTGGGCCATAACCCACTTGACTAGATTTTTTCGATGCCCTCAAGGAGCAATAATACCCTGTTGGAAAATACGATGACCAATACATGAGATGGACAACTCTGCATTAGGATAGAGACCAGAAGGTGCTAGAGTACACCAACATCTTCCATACCCTATGCACAAAGTTGGTTATTAAATACTCCAAGTCTCCAAATGACACATGGTTTTGAAGTACTGTAGTGGCCTGAATAGGTACATCCAAACATATATGGAGTTTCTTAACATCTCTTCACTGGGATCCACTCATTGATATGCTATCAAGATCGATCAAAAGTTCAAGAAAAAGAACAAGAAAGATTCCAGTTATGCCAACCCATCCCAGTAGAAGCACTGTAAAGGTGGCCCTAACTCCTAGAACAAAGGGTAGAGCAAGGATTGTCATCCCCATGACAACCAGTCCAAGCCACAAACAAAGAAGGGTAACAGGAAGTTGAATAAGGATGATGGAAAGTGGCGTGAGTTCCATAAAATACCTTGGTGCAACACCATTGAATGTTTCTCCAAATAGTCATTGGTGGTTGAGATGAAAGCCTAGAGTCATATGCCAACTTAGACTATGATTCAGAACTGGATAAGGGAAAAAATATCATTGATGTGGAACCTAGTGTCACCATCACTAACACAAAGGTCCAACCAAAGGAACCATAGGATCCTGAAGAAGGGGAACGCTTCTTCCACTCACATATGTGGGTGAAGGGGAACCCACTCCATTTCATTGTTGATAGAGTTAACTAGAAGAACTTGATATCAATAGAGGTTTTCAAGAAGTTGAACCTAAAAATGGCATTGCACCCTCATCCATACACCATCGTTTGTTTTAGCCAGGAATGACACATCCACATCAGCCAGTAATGCCACTTGCACTAGGGAAACAAGCCCTTCAAAGATGATGTATTGTGTGATATTTCTCCACTTGAATTTTTTGATGTTCTTTTAAGAAAACCATATATGTGGAAGCATCATGTTGTTTACAAATCTAGGCCTCGTAGTGTTATTATTACTTTGGTAGGTCAACTCTACAGGGTACTAGAGGCAATCCCAACTACTGCGGTCTCTTTGTTCTCCACAAAGTAGTGAAGAAAGGTGATCTCTTAGAATGGGAGATTTGTCCTCTTTATGGTTGGTCAGAAGTTGAATGCAGGAAGATCATTTCAATCGCCAAAACCTCTACACAAGGTCTCTCTACACAGAAGAAGCGAGTGGACAAGATAGTATAAGAACACAAATACCAGGGAAAGTTTATCCCATGGGCTAATTTTCCATGCTTTTTCCCTAAAAAATATTCACAAATTTCCATTGATTATAAAAATGATTCACCCAAATTCTATAGAATAAAATCATTTTACCTTAAAAATACCCCAAATTTGATAGAAACTATATAAAATCCTTAGAAATTTGAATATTTTTACAAAAATATCGCCAAACATTTTATAGTTTGCATATTAAGGACTAGTAAGATTCGCCAAGGTTTCTACATTCTGAGAAAAATTTTTATCCTTAAAATTATCCCTACTCCTAGGTGGTTAATGTGGATTAACTACCTAACTCCTAGCCATACCACCTAAAATTACATTAGTGACATATCTAACATATAATGTGACACGTGTATCAATGACACATAATTTTAATGTTACCACCTATCCACTTTATGTTTTGCTTGTTCATATGGTTCATGCTCTGTACTAAACTATGGAATCTCAATGCATTTTCAGGATGTTTTATTCTCGGCTTGCAGCCATCCGGAGAATAGAAACACTCTGACTTCTATGCCAGAATGGCCTGAATGGCTCTTGGAGGTTCTCATTTCCAACTTTGAGGTAAATTATTAATATTTGGAAACCCCTTTTCCATGATATTCTTCAATAACTCGAGGAAACAAAGTTGTGTAGACTCTAGAGCCTGTGGAGCAAAGTGTGCTTCCCACAAACTTTGGAAGTGGATTATTTGGCTGATGAATATTACAGTTGGATAGATTCTTTTACCTTTCTGTTTTTATGGCCCCCTAAAACATGAATGATATTTATTACAATTTTCTAGCATCCTGACTAGTATAATTTTGCTGACTTCAGTTTTTAGCCTTTCTGTAAACAGGAATACTTTTTATTACGTTAAGAATTTTTAACGGAATGTTTTTATGCTAAGAGATTTTGTTATGTAATATACAATGTGGAGTTTTGCATGTTTCAACAGATTGGATCAAACAAAGTGCAAAATGGTATTGGTATTGGGGAGATTGAAGACCTTGTTCACAACTTCTTAATTATAATGTTAGAACATTCTATGCGACAGAAAGATGGATGGAAGGTGCACATTTTCTGTTTTTATAAATGTTAATCACTTTTATCTATTCTATCGCTTATCTGAAATTTAGTGGCAATCAGTTAGAAATGAGTATTATACTACTACCTGTGCGGTTCTTGTTTGTTTATTAAGAGTTTGTTTAGGAACACACTAATTAACTTGTGCACCTAGTTATTTTCCATTAATTTGATCGCAGTGATTGGCATTCATATTAATTATCTGATTCACCTAGTCATTATCCATTAATGTGATCATAGGGATGGACATGTGTTATATGTATGTTGCCATATGTTTTTGTATACTTTCCATGTGGGTGATTGTGGCGTGTTTTATTTTTTCTGATAGAAATGGTGTATCTATGTAGGGTGATGTTATGTGTTGGTGTGTAACAAAGATACAGTGCAATCATCTTAATTTATTGTTTGCTTGCAGGATATTGAAGCAACTATTCACTGTGCTGAATGGTTGGCAATGATTGGTGGTTCGAGCACTGGGGAACAGCGTATAAGGTATCATCATTTTCTTAACACTAGTCGTAGCTCCTTCAGGGACATACATGCACCTAGGATCACAGACCACAGATGTACTTGAATGAATAATTTATTGGTAACAAATACATTAAGATAGATTGCAGAAATTCTAAATCATTCCTCATGCAAAAATGAAGCTAGATTACGGAAATTCGAATTTGGATATTTCCTTAGCTTTATTTATTTCTAGTTTTTTTAGTGCATTTCTTTGTTTTGGTTTCTTTTGTAACCTCTGGATAGAATGGGGTCATATTATGTAGCATTACTGGGTGCAAATCCAATGGCTGGCAGCCTGCTTATCTTGTTGGGAGAGTGCCCACCTCAGGATCTGCATGTGACACATGTTGTATAATTTCCTATCAAAAGAACAACACCTTAGTTATTCTTCCTTTTACCCCACTCGCATTTTCCGGAAGAAGAAAAAGATTATTGTCCCGTTATTTCCATATGCTTTGACATGATGGTTAGATAGTGAACATGCTGTTTATTAACAATGTAGTGGTCCACAGTCCTTGCTGGTGTCATACAAAACTGTTTATCAGGAGTATCCCTTCCTATTATTTTCAATGTATTTTTTTAACCATGCATGATCACTATCGATAGCAATGTAGCATGGTTATTTTCATCTCTGTAAATTTGCTCTTGATGTTGTCTGGAGTTGACATTCTAAGTGCCTTTCTTGCTGAGGGTGAAATTTTGCTGTTAGTTATATCCTTCATACTATTGCTTTCACTTACACAAGCACCATTATTGTGTATATAGGAGCTTATAATGAGCTGAAACTATTATCCTCTATTTTCTTATAAATATAGAGTTGTTGTAAGCAGACTGTGCACCTTGATGGATCACAACAGCTTACAAGTGAAGTAAATAGTGAACTTGCAATCGATGTGCCCCTTGTTAAGATTGAATTGAAAATGGTGTATTATAAGGTAAATGTGACCATGTTAAGGTTGCATAAGAGTGAGGGTCACAATTGGTTAAATCCAAGAGAAATAGGTGATTCGTTGATAGTTGAGGAACTGTCTGTTACTTGACAGTTAGTGTTTAATAGGGCATGGCCTTGTTATAGCTTCAATGATAGAAAACAAGGGCTTTGTAGTGGAGTTCAAGAACCAACAAGTCCTCATTAGACCGAAGGGATCTATCTCAAATACAACTCAGGTAATAGGGGTTAGAGAAGGTAATTTGTACAGGTTGTGGGGTGAACTTGTTCAAGCCTTTGTGCATAACATGGCAACTTGTGCGAGTTGTGGCATAGAGAATGGGGCCCCTACATCCCAAGGCATTGCATATTCTGATGGAGATAGTCACGGGTCTTCCAGAGTTCAGTATTGAGCAACATGGTGTATGTAGAGGGTGCACGTTTGGCAAGCATGCCAAGGCTTCTTTCCCAAGTAGCGAGCATACATGTCAGTAGTGTCAATAACATTCGGATATTTGTGGACCGATGTCAGTAGTGTCAATAACATGAAGCATGTATTATGTTTCGTTTATTGATGATTTCTCTCGCAAGACTTGGATAGCATGTATTATGTTTCGTTTATTGATGATTTCTCTCGCAAGACTTGGATTCTTAAAGACTAGGGATGAGGTCTTTAGTCTTTAGTAAGTTTTAGGAGTTTAAAGCTCTAGTTGAAAACCAAACATGGAAGAAGATCAAATTCTTTAGATCAAACAATGGGGGAGGGTACACCTTCAAGGAGTTCAAGGGCTTTTGCAGGGAGGTAGCAATTAAGAGGGAGTTGACAGTTTTGTACAACCTACAACAGAATGGGATTATAGAGAGGAAGAATTGATCCATCATAGGGTTGCTAAGGCCATGATATATGACTAGGACTTGCCCATGTTTCTTTGGGTAGAGGCATGTAACATGACAGTCTACATCCAAAGTTGGTGTCCTCACAAGATCGTGGACGGCAGGTCACAGTCTACATCCAAAGTTGGTGTCCTCACAAGATCGTGGACGGCAGGTCACCAGAAAAGACATTCACTGGTCTGAAGCTAGAGGCGAGTCATTTCCAGATCTTTGGTTGTCCGGTTTATATCCATGTATTGGTAGAGAAGAGGACCAAGTTGGAGCCCTCAAGCAGGAAGGTTTTTTTGTGGGTTACAATGGGACTTTATAGGCTTACATCGTCTATATTCCAGAGCAGAGGAAGACAATAGTTAGTAGGGATATAAAATTTGAGGAAGACTTTGCATCCAAGAAGTCTCATGAGCCTACTCTAGTGGCAGAGGATGAGGAGAAAGAAGCTTCGATGGTTGAGCTAGAGTCACCAGTGATTTATAGGGTAGTGCAACAACCTTCAGTTGAAGAGGGGGAGATAGGAGCCCCTTCCACTTCTGTTAGGAGACCTTGATGGTTTAGTTAGACATTGAGGGATGCTTAGGAGCATGTTGAGACTCCTAATGGTTTAGTTAGACATTGAGGGATGCTTAGGAGCATGTTGAGACTCCTAGGAGCACATTTAGAGAGAGAAGACCTCTAAAGAAGTTTCCAAACTATATGGCATTGATGAGCAACATTCTAGATATCAATCTTTCCAGTTTTCAGGATGTAGTAGATCAACATGTATGGCGGGAAGCAATAGTGGAGGAGTACACATCCATAATTAAGAATGATGTTTGGGACATAGTGCCAAGACTGAAGGGGAAGTCAATTGTGAGTTATAGATGGCTCTATAATTTCAAGCATGCAACAGATGCCAACATTGAGAAGTTAATGTAATGTTCCCAAGTAGATTCACTTGGAACTTAGGTGATTTTTTGATTTTGTTTGTTTGTTTTTGCAAGGTTTTACTTTAGGAAATCGCGCTCTGGGTGTCTTATGAAGGGTTTAAATCATATAGAAGACAATAATGAAGTAGATCACAAGATGTGAGAGACACACGACAACATTTTTCAGAAAAGCTTTAGATCTGACCTTTATTTATTATAATAAGTTGATCTTCCACACATAGATCTACAGATCTGGTACAAGAGAATAAGATAAAGAAGCCAAGGATGCATGCACCCTTCAGATACAATAATACAGAGAAATAGGACCTCCAAGATCCCCCACAACTAGATGAAGTTAGATACAAGATCAAGTTCTTCCCCTGGTAAGCTATAACCTTCAGATCTGGTACTGGTGTGCCCCCCACTGGCTGGAAAAGCTAGATATTTTGGCCTCCTTGAAGATGACCACCAAAATCTATGGAAATACTATCAAACTGTAGATCAGGATCTGTAGATAACATATGGAACAAGTTTGAAGTCAAACCCCCTAATAAAACCTTCCAACTCACTGCCTCCTCCAGGAATGGTGTGCCCTCCTTCATCCAATACGCCCAACTGAAGAATAAAATAGGTATGCAGAAGATAAACCTCCAATAGCTGATGCAAAGGGGCGCTATGGAGCCAACAATCACTCCTCGGGTGTATTCCCTTGTGGATCTAGCCTCCTTCAAGCAAATCGAATACTTCTTCCTCCACTAGTGCACCCAACTTGCTCGAAAACACTTCAAATTGTGCCTTGCTTGCACACACAACTCCTGAACTGAATCTAGATTGAATAGAATGGTGAGGGAAGAATCTTTCACCTCCTTGGCCAAGCTTGGACCAGGAATAGAGGGATCTTTCACCTCTTTGCTGGTCTCTAGGTTTTCTTGACTCAAAACCCTCAAAATGTAAGTTGTATAGCTCAAGTGATCTCAATAGAAGAATAGCATGAATGAGGAGTGAGGTGCCCTCCTCTCACTTTTATACCTCCATCTTCTAATTCTCTGTTGAGTTACTTTATAGTTTTCACTAAGGTTATTGTTTTTAATTTCTTCCTAAGTCAATAACCCTTTTTCCCTTTTCATCCAGTCACTTTAATAAAATATCATTAAATCACCTAGTGACATCTTTAGTGTCTTCTACCCCTTTTTCCTGTTGGACTATTGTCTAGAGGGGTGACTAGACTACTAAGTCCTCCATGGTCTTGTCAAGGAGAGGGGAACATTACAGTTCAAATGAGGTTTGTGGCGAGAGGGTTCTCCTAGAGAGGAGTGGACTATAAGGAGACATTTGCTCCAATCGCTAGGCACACTTCCATTAGAGTAGTTATGTCCTTGTTTTTATTTATGGGATGGAGGATACATTAGATGGACGTGGAGACATCTTTCTTTAATGGGATCATTGAGGAAGAGGTGTACATAGAGCAGCCTTAGGGATTTGAGGTAAGTGGGAAGGAGTTCCATGTGTGCAGGATTAAGAAAGCCTTGTGTTATCTCTAAAGTTGACCCTTGGCTGCAACAGAACCAATATAGAGCACGTAGGTTGTTGCAATGATTTGTTTGAGTTGGTAGGTGGATCAGATAGGCTGGAATAAGAAAGGACAGAGGCAAAATTCTGGACTAAGACTCATGTAGATTAGTGATCAAGGCCATTGGGCATGGAGTCATCTATTAACATCCTATGAATCAAAGGTATTTAAACCAGTTGTCGGACATACTTGATGCACATTATGAAGGTTGAGGAATATATGGAAACATATGTGAACTGCAGAGTGACCTAAACTGGATCAACACTGCATATCCATAACACTGAATATTCGATTAACAAAAACTCTTTCTGCAAATGAATAAAAATACTTGAACAAATCCCATAAATAATAGGAAGATACAATGAGTCTCACTGCATTAAGAATCTATAAGCCATGGACAACTATTGATTCTCAAAAAACTGTAATTTATTTAAGTAGGAGGATAAAATTAAGATGAAAACAAAGAATACAACAAACTGATAATCAAGGTTCTCATAAATCTCTGATACCAGGAATCATAAAGACATATGCCCGCAGGTTTACATGTAAAGCACACATAGGTCTCTGCCCCTCAAAGCCTCTCTCGAGCCTAAAAACTGAACCCCCTTCCTTTCTCTTTTGAATTTCTTTTATAAACAGAGAATAGGTCCAGATTTAGATACCAGATCCCAAAATATAGTTTCAGTTATAATTGCATATGATATGCTCCCCTATTAGATAGCAATTATAATCTATTTACATCGAATTTGGGCTGATAGCAAACCTAAGATCCTAGGTGAGAATTCTTCTATTTTAGGATCACAGCTTTGACTCCTAAAGATACTCTTTGATCCTAACAAAATATGATCCAAAATAACCATCTTAGAGAAACATATGTGGAAGAAGTAACCTGTCGATCTTCAGCCTTGATTTAGTCTTTTCCATTCAAAATCTTGCACCTGTTTACAAAATGAGCCTTTGAATCTCCTGTAGGGTCTTAGCAAGACTTCAAAAATAGAGGTGCTACAAAAATCGTTGCCTTTCTGTAGCGCATTCTTTGCAAAATTTTGGGTCTTTCTTCATACTTGGACAAGGGTTTGCTTCTTATGTTTCTCCTCCTGCAACTTAGTTTTAAGTACAATCCCTGTCCAACATAATTTGATGTTTTTCTTCTTGAGCTTCCTTGAAAACTTGCAGAGCTTATGATGCTTTTCCTTTAGCCTTTGCACTTTCTGTTGTAACTTGGAGTTTTGTACTTTGAGTTTAATATTCTTCTCCTCTAGATGTTTGATAGTTTTCCTCAAATTCTCAGATTTCTATTCTTCAGAGGTCTCCCCAGCTTCTGCCCTGTCTCCCCATGAGTCTTCTTCAAAAGCTGGTTTGTTTAGATCGATGGAAAGCTTGTGACTTTTGGGAGTC
>CBVK0100437505.1:0-11171 GCA_900067695.1 Picea abies | reverse complement strand
AAAGCCATTGTTCCTAATGATTGTAACCATTGGATTCCTAGTACAACATCAACACCACCCATGGGTATAGTAATCATTGGACTATTCATTACATATTCCCCCATAGTAAGATTGATCTTATTTCATTTTCTTGAACAATTGATAGTTACTCCATTTGCAATCATTACTTGAAACTTTGGCGCTGGATATACAAAGCAATTGAGAGCTTTGGCTAATTTATAGTGAATGAAATTATGAGTACTGCCATAATCAATTAGGACTATTACCTTTTTCTTTTTGATGTATCTTTTGATCTTGAGGGTTTGAGGAGTTCTAATTCCATCCAATGCATTACACGATATCGTGGGAGTCAACTCTTCATATGAAATTGCTTCTACATTTTCATCTTGAGATGGTTCTTATTCTTGTTCTTCTTCCTCTTCACAATATATGTAGAATAACTTCTTCTCACCACACTTATGTCCCTTACTGTACTTGCTGTCACAATTAAAGCATAAAACTTTTTCTTTTATTTCCTCCAATTGTTGAGGTGTAAACCTTGTAGGTTGAGGTGTTTTAGAAGAAGGAGCATTATTCTCTCTATAGATGTTAGGATTGTTCCTTCTAGTAGCCATAGCCTAGGATTGGTCCTTCTAGTAGCCATAGCCATATTTTTACTTTCAACATTTCTTGCCACCCTAAATGCATTCTCCAATGATTTGGGTTCCCAAAGGATAACCTCATGTTGAATGTTATCCTTTAAAATTCCTATGAATACATGAATCAAGTGCTCATATGGAATATCTATTACCTTTATATTCAATCTTTGGAAGTTCTCAATATTCTCTGTAACTGAACCCTATTGCTTGAGATTTATCAATTGGCTAACGAAGGTATTTCTCCTTGTATCCTCATAGTTTGTTATCATTTCTTCCATGAAAATTGCCTAAGTGGCAAATGATTTATGAGAGCAAAGCCATCAAGACCATACAAATTGATTGGGTTCTAAATATAAAGAAGTAATTCGTACCTTTTGTGTATGTGGAACATTATGTAGATCAAAGAATTGCTCCATCTAAACTATCTATGTGATTGGGTCCTTGCCATCAAACTTCCTCATATCAATATTAGGAACATGGTTGGTCTTCCATGGAAGAAGAACAACACGCATGTACCCCAGGTATAACAGAAATAGGTCGAGGCAACATAGGGAACTACATCAAGTGCTACGTGACAAGATCTAGGCTAGACTAAGAGACCAACCACCCAGACGAGGGGTTCATGCAAGAAGACGAAGGCACATAGAATGCCTTCAGAATACACGATCATGGAGGATAATGTAGAAATGGTGGCCCAAGTGGTCTAGGATCGCACATTCAAGGATTTTGAGAATGATGCACACCAAAGGGACAAAATTGAGGAAGAGATAGCATACATGCGACAACTCCTCAAGCATATCGAGGAAGCACAAACAGTCGACAACATCATAGAAACGGGTCGGTCAAAATTACATATAGGAGGACAACCTGGAGAAAGTGAGCATGATATGATCCCGATGGTATAAAAATCGAGTTCAACATTTCACGTCACACCCAACATGTTGCACATGGATGAAATTGTGGGGAAGACACCCCTAAAGGACTTGACTCAACCACAATTGGTATTGTTGTGGATACCAACCAAGGCCTTGTATAAAATACAAGTCAACATTACAAAGGAGGTGTAGTCTCACACACTCACAGACACAGTGGAATTGTAGTAGGAAAAGGATGACCGAGACAGGTTGGAATTGGTACTTGCGCAGGACAAGCTCGAGACCAAGGATAATAAGGAACACGTGAAGGGATTGGAGAAGAAAGTGGTTGTAGCCTACGATAAGATCCCAAAGAATACATAGATGAACAAACTCATGGTGACAGAGAAAATTGATCAGATTGTGCAGACGATCGATCAATACCAATAGGAGATAGAGAATATCCAGGAGCATATCACACCTACCACTCCACCGGAGGTGAGGGAGAAAAGGAAACAAGAGGAAACAATGTAGATACAAGATATAGAATGAGAAGCCCATGCGACAGATGACTTGTTTGAGAAAGCATATTATCTCTAGATGAAGATGGAAGAGGATCAATAGGTCCAGCAGTGGGGCCAGGAAGGAGAAAGGATAAGTGCAACTATCCAAGACCTCAAGTAGAGGTAGAAGACAATGTTGATCATTGAGTGTGTCAAAGGGGCGCAAGACATGAAGAAATTCAGGCATAGCTCATAATTTCACAGGCACAAAAAAAGGAGTGCTAGGCTCATTGGAACTTCTCTAGGAGCAAGCAACAGAGGTCATTGCACATGCAGAGGAAGACAAAACATATATGGCACAAACCTAGGAAGAATGTGCAAAGATGGTTAGCAATGAGATTGCAATGAAGATGTTGGACACATTCAAGGAGAAGACCGTGCAAGCCCAAACACAAGAAACAAATCTCATGGAGAAGCTCCAAGCGATCACAAGAAAGATCGACAAAGCACACATGGGTTAGGTGGCTTGGGATGAGCCACATGTTAGTGTTGGGGGCCAATTGGAAGTAGGACAAAGTGGAAGGAAAGGTTATTTTGGGAAAGAAAGACATGCACGAGGAAAGCAACATATGGAAGGAAGAGCAACATGCGTGCCTGCTTGGAAGACCTAACGAAGTTAGGGTTGGGGTTTTTGTAATACATTGTAATGGCTGGTGATCCATAAATGTATAAATATAGATACTTAGGAGGTCGAGGGAGAAAAAAGAGAGAGGCGAAGTAATAAAGAGTTAGATTTTAGAGAGTTAAGAGAGACGAGAGAAGAGGGTTTTTGAGGAAGAGTCCTGTTTTGATAACTGGTTGTAATGATTTTGTCATATGACCCCATTCTATAAGCTATTGAGTTGTAGAAGGTAAAGAGGGTGGATCTTGAGGGTTAGATCACAAGCTAGGGATCCTCGTGTGATCTAGTTCGCCTCGTAATAGATCTCGACCCAACTAAGGATGAGTTGTAAAGTGCTTGATGCTGTAGTTTTGGAACTGCCATAATAGAAGAGTTGAGAGCCAGATCTTTGTGGATGTAGCCCTGGGGGTGAACCACAATAAAAATTGTGTTATGTGATTGAATGCTTGTGTCTCTTTTATTGTTTATGAATAGATGTTAGCATGAATGAATGAGCTAATGAGTTTATTATATTACATGCATAATTGGGAATGACAATATATTTCTTTAATAAGTGAAATAGAACACTCAACACAGACTTCTTAGATCTCTATTGAATCTTGGACTGCAAACACTTGAGTATTGCAGTCACCCATTAAGACTGTCTTGGGTGAGGCTATGTAGTGTACTCTATGCATTGCGTTGCTTTATGGTTTACCAGGAGGGCTGATAGTTTTATAGGCTTTGTTGTAACCCCAGTAGACTGAACTTGGGTCAATCATGTTAAAGGTAGATAAGAGGAATTCAAACCAACAGGTGTGTAAACATGGTCTGCTGGTTGATCCTGCTAAAATTGTTGTCATAGTTAAATTACCATCACCAAAGTCAGAGCGCTAGCTTAAGAGTACATTGGGCCATACAGGGTATTACAAAAAATTCATCAGGGGATATGCACAAATCACTACGCCAATGGAGAAGTTGTAAGTACCAATGGAATGATGAATGCCAAAAAAATTTGGATATTTTGAAGGAGAAGATTGTTACTGCATCGATTTTAGTATTTCCAGATTGGGATAAAGAATTTCATGTGCATGTAGATGCATTTGCAATTTCATTAGGAGTAGTATTAACCCATCTAGAAGAAGGTGATATAGATCACCCTATTTCATTTGCAAGCATACAGTTGTCATATTCAAAATAGAACTACAACACTATAGAAAGAGAAGGATTAGCAATGGTGTATGCTTTACAAAAATACATACATTACTTGTTGGGACAACACTTTAAGATGTTTACAGATCATTCTACACTAAGATACTTAGTTAATAAGACAATGTTGGGGGGGAGGATATGTAGATGGATGTTACTATTTCAAGAATTTGACTTTGAAGTTGTGGTGAATCCTGGAAGATTGAGTGTGGGACTGGCTCACTTGTCCAGGATAACAAATGGATAAGAGCCCAGTAACTTGGAAGACAACTTTTGAGATGCACAATTATTTTCAGTACAAAATGTAGATGAATATTTTGCTAACATTATTGAGTTTTTGAGTACAATATTTGCACCAAGAGAATTTACTAATGTGCAGAAGAAACATTTGGTGGTCAGAGATACAAAATATTAATTGATTGTAGGTCATTTATACAAACTTAGAGCAGATAACATATTGAGGAGATGTATGATGGAGCATGAAAGACCCATTATTTTAGCAGAAGCACATGAAGGAATTGTAGGACACTACACAAGTAGAGATACCGCAAATAAGGTATTGCATGCAGAATTATGGTGGCCAACAGTTCATAAGGATTCAAAGGAATACTGTCAGAAGTGTGATGTTTTTCAAATAATTGGGAAGCCATCCAGGAGGGATGAGATGCAATTGAGACCACATGTTACTTTACAAGTGTTCGATAAATGGGAAATATATTTTGTAGGTCCAATTAATCCACCATTAAAAATATCAAGAGCTAGATACATTATTACAACAAAACAATACTTGACCAGATGGGAAGAGAAAGCACCAATTAAGGGTTGCATTACAGAGACTGTAGCACGCTTTTTATTTGAAAATTTAGTAACAAGGTTTGGATGTCAAAGAATATTGATGAGTGATCATGGGTCTCACTTCATCAACAATACAATTGAGGCAATGATGGAAGAATTTAATATATATCACTAGAAGAGTATTGCTTACCACCCTCAAGAAAATGGAACAGTATAAGCCTTTAGCAAGATTTTGGAGAATGCCTTGAAAAATATTTCCAATGTAAACATAGATGATTGTGATTTGAAGGTACCAACAATAATTTGGGATTATAGAACTACCTGCAAGAAAAGAAAAGGAAAAACACCCTTTATATTGGTGTATGTATAGGAGGCAATAGTTCCCTTAGATTATTTAATGCCAAGTCTACACATTGCAACAATTACATACATGACATAAAATAACACAACACAGGAAAGATTGTCTCAACTGATGGAATTAGAAGAAGAAAGAATCATGGAAGGTTTCCATCAAGAGGTACAGAAGGAAAATAATAAAGAATGTAATGATAGACATATCAATAAGAAGAAGTTTAAGGAAGGAGATATTGTTCTCATCTACGATAATAAGTATTTGCAGCACCCAGGGAAGCTCATAATGCATTAGCTAGGGCCATATCAGATAAAGTCTGTCACAGATGGAGGTGTTGTACAACTGCAATACTTAGCAGGAAAGGAAGTGAAAGGAATGGTGAATGTTAGTCGACTAAAATTGTATAGGGAAAGTCAACCTACTAACTCTCAATAGGTGTAGTGAAACAAGTAGACTTGTACATATTGTAAATAGTAGGAGCTCAAAGAAGAAAAAGGAAGATAAAAGAAGAAAAATGAAGAAAAATCCAAAATAAAGAATTAGGAGGAATAATTTATTCAAGAATGACATTGCAGAGCAAGTGGTGTGATACAATTTGAAAGACTACGTTAGAAACTACGCAAATGACCAAAAAAAGTTAAAAATAAGACAAAACACTAATGACTGGGTCTATAAAAGGGGAAAATCACAAGCAAGTTAGACACTTAGAAAATTTTGAGCAACCGAGCACTTGAGATCATGAGAAAATGGTGATAGAGAAAGAGGATAATTCAATCGATTGCATGCAAGAATAATTCAATGACACCCTTGAAAATTGGCACTCCCAACCAATTTGTGCAAATAACCCAATTGTCCAATGAAAAAAAGGAATGAATGGAAGAACCAAAGTATTTTGTGGAGATGGAGGACATAAAAACATATGATATTGAATAAATCAGTCCCACTAGAGTAGAGGAATAAATCTCAACTGTGGGATAGGTGCAAGTGGTTCAAAGCACAAAAAACCCTAATGGCAGCACAAACCCTAATTTTGAAAACCCTACAAAAAATGACAAACAAAAACTGCAAGAGGAAGTCAAAGGTCAATAGGAAATGGAGGGAGAGGAAGAAGAAGAACCGGAGGATGAAGCCATAGAGGAAAACCTAGCCATGAGTCAAAAAAGGAAAGCACCAAGTGTAGTGGAAATCACATTACCCCATCTTCCCAACATTGTAGTCACAGTTGAAGACATGCTAGGGAAGGTGCCAAAGCTAAAGTATGCAGACCATGAGATAACTGACACAACAAAGTTTCCTGACTTTTACCAGGAATCATACTTGGAGAAAAGGGGGGAGATAGGACCCCCAGGGAAACCTATTATGGAACCTGCGTAGTGGGTTACATGTCTCTATAATTCGAGCATGATGAATCTATTGGATATATCACATTTTGGGCATGGTAAAAATGTGGGACTATGTGTGAAATAATTATTGGCCAGGGTACATGGAGGTATCTTGTGGATGGACAGGATGATCCCCATCATTGTGGATATCATAGCTAAGATCACAGGGCTACCTACCAGCTGGGTAAATTCAGAGGACTATTTGGACAATAAAGCTAGAAATAAAGAGATTGCAGAGGAAGTAAAAACATAGTTCGGGAAAAACATGGGAAACCGAGGCCTAATCATCAAGGACATTAATGATTAGGAAACAAAGTTTGCTATAAAACTGATGGTGTGCAAACTATTAAGAAAGTGAATAAAGGAATAATCATGAACATGAGTGATAGCAATAGTTTCACAGTGCACATATGGCATAGTATTCAACTTGACACCATATCCGTTGAATCAATTTTTGGTAGATTGTAGAGATGCACAGGATAATGGAATGAAATTACATTGCTCTTAGTTTCTAATACTGATAGCATTCGTGGGATGGAAGGATCCCAAGTTTTCATCTTTTCTAGATAGGAAGGGAAAATGTTATGCAGTGCACTACGAAACATTGTGGTAGGAAAAGGACCCCAATAACTAGCATGATAACAACGTGGTATTCTCCATGTTCTTGGAGGATACGAAACAAAAGATATACAATGTATGGAGGATCTTAGTAGAAGTGGTGCAAAGAAATGAAGGGATTGCAAATTTCAAAGCTTCAAGACATCATTTATGGGTCCAGGACACAAGGGACCCAAAGAATAAGTGGATGGAAATGAGATATTGCACATCAAGGGAAGAGGTAGAATGGACTGTGAAAGAATATCCCGCACAGTGGAAGGTTCCAACAACACAAAATAAAGGAACCAAACCTAAGGAGCCAACATAATTAGGAACATCCAAAAATATAAGCATTTTAACAAAAAATACTAGAAAGGATGTAGAGTGTGGCCAAGCTTCAGGAAACAGCACAACCAAAAAAACACCCAGAAAGAAAGAGACAGTATCAAGGAAAGAAGTCAAAGGAGAGTGCGATAAGGATAATTCTCTTCCATAGGAAGTAAAATATGGGGACACAACAAATATTAAAATTGAGGTGCAGAACTCAACCCCAACTAAGAAGAGAATGGGAGCACAAGAGGAAGAAATTAGGAAAAAGATGAAGTATGATAAAAATCCTCCAACGATCACTATTAGAGAGGACGATGTCAAGTTGGTAGCATAAAAAGTTTAAGATATAGGAGAATATGTAGTATGCGTAGAAGAGGTGCAAAGGGAGGAGATCATGGAAAAAATAGTAGAAGTACAAAACATCTTGCATAGATTGAAACTCAATACAATGCATCATCCAACAACACAAAAACAAAAAAAAACATGAAACATCAGCGTGAAAGGAGAAGAAAGAGAATGTGGAGACAATAGTAGCAAGTAGTGATAGATTCACAGTCACACAAGACATGTTGAATATGGATGAACATACACACAAAGACTAGTAGATAAAGTGGAGCATATGGAGTTGGTCATGGAGAGAATACCCACAAAATCCTTATATGGACTACAAGCAAGTGTAATGCAAGAAGTGCAATCTAGAGCTAGGGAAGATGCCACCAACCTAACAATCGGTTGTGAGGTAAAGGAAATTCTCGAAGTGAAATGTGAAAAAATCACGTTGGAAAATGAGGAAGAGAAGCAACACACCGACAATTTGGAGAATAATCTCATAGAGGTATACAAGAGTATACCCGACTATGCGTAGGCATAAGAGGTTACAATAGAATTAAAGATACAACAAATTGTATAGATCATGGAGAGACACAAGAAAGAAATAATAAAGTTAACAAAGAAGTTAACTTTGAGAACACCTCTAGAAGGGTGAGAACGGAGGGAGAAAGAGGCTACTGTGAACGTAGAGAGTATAGCGCAGAAGGTTAAAGAAGTGGAAGAACTATATAATAGGACTGCATAGATTTGGACAAGCCTCAAAGAGGATGAAAAGATCCAAAAACTAGAGCAGAGGGAGGAAAAACTAAACGTGGTGGTTCAGGACTTGAAGAAAAGAAAAAAAAACATGGACATCTCCCCTAGAATGAAGGAAACACATGAACTAAAGAACTTGTAGGAAGAAATAAAGACCGTGCAGGAGAAAAAATAAGCAAGACATGCTCAGTTGGAGCCATTTCAACAATAATCAAAAGGGATGATAGAAGAGATCCATACAGAGAAGGGAAGATGGGCACATGCACTCACCAAAAGTGGAGAGGTGCTAACATAACATGTAAAAATGAAGGGTTTGGAGACACTAGCAAGGAAGAGAACATAGGCCAAAGAGAAAGTGACAAAACTAGAAAATAAGTTTCATTCACTGGAGGTAGTGCTACAGAAGGTGCACTGAGGCTCTGTTGCTCAGGATGAACCACATGTTAGTGTTGGGGGTCTTTTGGAGAAGGCATGTTTGGAGAATAGCACGGGAAGTGAGGAAGAAAAACATGCCACATTTTGAGGAAAAGTAGTGCATGCAACAGGATTTGTGGAAATATGATGCAAATGTGGACAAACCTAGCTTAGTTAGGGTTAGGGTTTTGGGATGGATTGTAAGGGTTTCTAACCCATTTTTGTAATATAAATAAAGGGTATAAAGGAGATTAGGAGGGAATCAATAATTATGATAGGAATCTATTGATCTGTAGTAGTATCTTGTCTATTTTGGAGAACCTTTTGGAGTCTTTGTGAGTTGGAGTCTGTTTTGAGAGTTGTAGAGCTTAGACGAGTTCGAATTAGTTGCGGGTCAGGTCGCAAACTATGGTGCTTGGAGCGATCTTGGTCTTCCTCACTACTCCGATGTAATGTGCATAACACCCTTTTTGATGAATAAGAATAAAGAAGAAAAATATATTAGTGGACATAGCCCTGGAGGGGGGGGGTGAACCATGGTAAAATCATGTATGTAATGTGTGCTAATATGTTGTTAATTCTGGATGGTTAGATAGATGAATGGATGATTTATTTACAATGCGAATTAGATTAAATATGCAAATGAATGAATGAATGAATGAATGGATGTGATGAATAGTAGAATAGAATGCATGGTTAAGTAGGAATATGAAGTAAAAAGAACAAACATCCCCCAATCCCTTCCATGATTACAGACATCTGCATCCTGCATTCTCCCATAAACCATATTGGGTGATACTGCATCATGCAGTCTGTGCATAGTGTAGTCTTCTGGTTTACTAGAAGGGTCGATGGTGATAAGGGTTTTGTTGGAGAACTAAGGTAGAACTCGGGTCAACTCATAAGTCCAACAATCACCAAGAAAGGTTTGAAAAGGGAAAGGCATGGAGTGAGAAATCTTAGTTGGATATTGTGCATAGTGACCTTTTTATAATGAATAATCCATCCTTTATTGGTGCAAGGTATGTTTTGACATTTATTGATGATTTTATAGATAGAATTGGATATATTGATTAAAAAATGTAAATATCGTGTTTAATAAATTTAAAGAATTCAGGGAATTGTATTAAAAATAATGTGGTAGACCTGTAAAATGTTTGAGGTTTGATAATGGAGGATAATATGTGAGTGGTTCCTTTCAAGGCTACTTGTATTGGAATGAAATTCTATGGAAAAGAGTATGCCATATACTCCTCATCATAAAAAAGTCACATAAATGAAGAGTATAAATTTAATTGAGATGTATGCATGTTTGATTCAAGTAAAATGTATGCCAAATAGTTTTGGGGTAGAAGTAGTAGTACACTTAAAATATATTGTAAATAGAGTTCCAACCAAAGAAATGTGGGAACTAACCCATATTAAAAAATGAAGTGGAAAGAAGCCTACCATTGGACATCCAAGGCAACTTGGAATTCTAGTAAGGGTGCATATAATTGATGACAAGAAAAAGAAAATTGACTCTATAAACATTGTAAGGAATTGTTTCAATTGGTCGTTAAACAAATAAGGGGTGTGATTCTTCAAAATCTGACACTATTTTACACTAGAAAATTGTTGAAAGTATGATTTATTTGTCTCATAGATGACTTGATATTTGAAAGTAGTCAAATGGATTTTTCTTCATGTGAAGGGAAAATCTAAGTTATCCATTATTCTCCTAGATATATTTATGTTTGATGAGGCATACCTGTTATGGAAATATAAGTCCTATGGCTTTGGATCATGGGCTACAAAAGAGTGGTTACCTTAAAATACTTCTCTCTAACTTTAATTAGGTATTTAATTAAAGGTAAATACTTGCAATAACTAACTTTCAGAAGATAGGAAAGAGGAAATACCTAGAAATCAACATTTGAAGTCAATCCCACTCAAATTCTTTCACTCCATAACTCCTTTACAATGATATTCTGGAAATACTGCAAACAAAGAAGTATGCAACTACAAATAGGTAGTTATCCACCAACTAACTTGTAACATACCCAACCACCCACAGGTTGGGCTACACTACTTAAATAGTCTTAGGCAGGTTTCAACACACCTAAGCACCAACAGGTGGGGCATGTTGCAGTCCAAAGTCTGAGTTCTCTGAACTTATCTTGAATTGAAAAGACTTCTCATTAATAAAAGAGGAATTAAAACCACAACATAAGAAAATATCCCCGCTACAACATAAAGTAGTAAAAAACGTGCCATGCACAACAAATAACCAACATACAAGCACATTAAAAAAATTACATATCTTAGAGATAGTTAAATACACAGTGGAATTAAAGCTCCTCAGCAGACC
>CBVK0100437504.1:0-11615 GCA_900067695.1 Picea abies | reverse complement strand
GATAATTTATGTTTCACTTGATTGTTTGAATTAATTAAGCAATTATAGTGACCAACACATTGGAGGGTACATCATAGATTTTTTTGTTGACAAAGTAGAATCATACAACCAAGTCGAGAGATATTTCTTCAAGGGACCAAGAGGAAAAATTTTACAATTCCTGAAGTTGAGACTAAAGATGATATTGCATGAGAAGAACATCTTGAAGATACAGTAGATTGGTTAGATCTACAAAGGCTAATGTTCAAGAATTCAGACAGCGATAGCGACACAGAAGATGGACATATGCACAGTGGGAGAGTGTTCTGAGAAGTTCACCTTGCAAACATGTTTAAGCAGAACTACGAGGACGAGGAATTCTACAGTGGAGAAGAGGCAGAAATGAAAGATGAAGAACATTCAGAACCTGCTAGGGTAACTATTTGCACCCAATTCGTCACTTGGTGAGAAAATCGAGGGTGCTTACATGCCTAGTTGGGCTCTGCTAGGCATGACAGCTGTAGAGTAAAAGGTTAGAAAGAGAACAACAAAGTTATAAACAAGAATTAAATTAAAATAAACTAAAACTATGAGCATATGGAAAAATGAAAAATAAATACAAATGGACCAATATCACCAATGTATAAGCTGATCTATTGATGAAATCCAAAGGCACAATGAAGGAAAGGGGACTTGGGTCCCTTCTTTCTCCAATGGAAGGCTCTTGAGGCCCTCACAAGCTTGCTCTCCTTACAATGAAAATATGAAAATGTGGGTGAAAGAACTCCTAGCTTATCCACTCAAGAGAGAGGTGGATAGATCTTGTGAAATGATGCCTATGTGTTCCTGTCAAAGAATGAGTCCTTAACAATCTTGGCAGCATAACAATACATAGAATTCCTTGAGAAAATGATGGTTATTCATGGCTTTTTATCGCCTAGCACTGGGTGATTATGTAACCTCTTTGGAGTGTGAAAAGGGGATCTTTAGGGCTCAATTAGGTCTTTGACGAGCCCACCATGTGGATTGAGCTCGGATTTGGTGTCAAATCGGCTTGGGAGATGTCCATTAGTGGTTGGGAGGCCGACTAATTTCAATAAATGCGCCGTTTAGCAGGTGCACGGGTTTTTCTCCCAACAGCCGCACATTGTGTACGTATGCATGCATTGTACGTTGTTGTTACGCGCATATGCGCACGCACCCAGATTCTGTAAGGCGCCCTTCAATTTTTTGGTCACTTGGTATAGTTTTTGACCCTTTTTGCAATGCTGTGGAATTAATCCTGTGCCATGAATGACTTCAGTCCTGTTTTGACGATGTGGAGTTCTTTTCGCCATTTGCAGACAAAATTTCAGTGATAACAGATGCCCCCTGATGGATGAGGTTAGGAGAAAATGAATGGCCGAAATCCATCAATGTTTCTTCTATTGAGAATGGTGTTGTAAGGGAGAGCAAGAGTGGGACCGTGTAGAGCAATCCTTTGGAGAAGAAAGGAACATGTAGAACCCGACTTTCCACAAGGTGCGTAACAATATACAACTGTGTACAAACGAGGTGGGCATGCTCCATGCTCGTATGATGTAACCTTGAAAAAAGATGACGGAAATTTTGGTGTAGATAACTGTAGCGCCCTCGGGGGAGGTAATGATAAAGGCAAAAGACAATTCTGCAAAGGAACATACTCTGAACAATAAGCAATGATCGCGGTAATAAGAAGCGACAATAATGCGGGCATTGATGGCCCTACCAAGTTCAGAGGTCTTTGGCAACTGATAATAAAAACTACAATAGTCGCAAAGTAAGACCCACCATAACATGAGAAAGTGTTGGTTTCAAATGTTATGGGGGTCAATGACATCAGGGAGCAATGGTGTTTCCCCCTGTGCCATCCGAGATCTCTCACTAAATGGCAAATGAGAATCAAGATACTGTCGCCCTTCTGGAAAATTATGCTAATGTCGACAAAAGGGAGACGCGACTCCGAGAAGCAAAGGGCTTCGCGGAATCTACTGTGGTGAAGAAGTGGTAGAGGTACATGGATGAAGTCAAGAAGTGGGAAGACTCAATACTGCCCTTGGTTGGAGGGTATATGATATAATGAATGGCCGCAACCGTGTGACAAGATCGAGTGTCAGGGGGATGACAAGATCAGTGATAAGTTGTGCCAGAGGCGGGACAAGGTGAACAAATTCAGAGGGTAAAGGTAAGTGACCTGGGTAGTACTCTGAAGATATAGACAATGCTGGCGAGGGTAAATGAGAAGTAATTCTCCGACCAAGGGTGACATGGGTTGCGTATGGCCAAAAAGGAAAGTAGGTCACCAACAGTGACGACAAAAGAAAAGAACTGGAATAAAGGAGTTTGTACAATAAATAATGAATAATGTTGGAAAAATGTACAAATACAGAAACGGGTGCCCCATTGTGAAATGAGTGCCCCAGGGAGGGCATAAATTTCTTGGAAAAATGATGAAGGGTGGGGTCCCCATTGGTGAGTTTCTGTATGAGGTAGGTGAAATGAAGATAGGTTCACAGATGGGAAAATTGATGGTGGATGAAATGGTGGGTTCGTGATCCTGCGGGGGTGCAGGTAAAAAGAACGTAACCATGAAGCGATGATCTTGGAGTCCATATGGGAAGCTAGCAAAATGAGGAGAAGAAGTATGTGGTTGATCTGCAACATGATGAAAGACTACCGGGACTCCCATCCCTAAAGGGTAATGAAGAACAACATGAGTGTCAAAAGTGCCAAAAGGTGCTATGAATGGGACAACTCATGTGGGTAAGAATGCTATCGGGTTACAGTACTGAATATGCAACTAGAGGTGTGAGTACTGCAGAGCCGGGAATGGGTATCCTAAAGGCCAATATCAGAGGGTGTGACTGGAAATGTAAATGCAATACAGTGGGAGAGACTACATGCCAGTGCTGAGTATATACCTGAAGGAATGATGTTGAGAGATGATGATCAAGTACCTGCACACAGAACAACCAAATACCCAAAGTGAAGAATATCTGAAGAGAATAAAAAACATGAACATGTATTAGATAAATGTGACAATGCACATGCGTACCTAGCCATGATATGAAAAAAGGGTGCCCTGGGGGCTCAGGATGAAAAGTGGCCCAGAGACTACTGTGATGTAGGTGGCGGGATGCTGATCCCGTGGCTGAAGACGGTTCAAAAAATGGACGCCGTGGGCTCCCGGAATGGTGAGTGGAAGTTTGGCAAGATGGCCCCCACAGGCGCCGCTGTGGCAGTCGTTTAAGACTCTGTCGGCCTCATCAATAGTCAGGCAGTGATGAAGAATGGTGTCGATGCCTCGCCGATATAGGATGTCACCGATGAGGAGATAGCGGGGGGCCTAATGGCGAATGCGCCGACGATCATCTCGTAATAGGTGGTTACTGAACTTTTGAGTTCGTAGGTAGATGAGAAGGTCTCCATACCAAGGATCATCAGAAGTGATGTAAAAGAGATGTTCATCAGGAAATTCAGTATTGACGGGGGCACTGGGTGTGTCAGAGGGAAGGGCCGTGACAAGTTCGGCGAGAACGAGGGCCTTCTTACTCTTTGGTGTTGAGAACTCGAGGTCGTACTCCTGAAGGATAATGATATAGCGAGCAAATTTTTCGTTAACTTGACGACAGCTGAGCAAATATTGCATAGGGTTGGAATCTACGACGACCTTGGTGGTGCGAAGCAGAATGTAATGGCGCAGTTTCTGAACTGCAAGGACAACTGCAAGAGAAAGTTTCTCTTCATGTTTGTACTTCAAGGGTGGTCCTGAGAGGTTCTTACTGACGTAGTAAATGACGTGCTCATGATTGTCATCTCCGAGCTGGACGAGGACGCCGACTACTGATACAGCTGATGCTGATACGTAGAGGATGTAGTCGTGATTATAGTCAGGTGCACTAATCAAAGGTGCATTGGAAAGAACTACTTTAAGATCGTCAAATGACTGTTGGGCATAGTCATCCCAATGAAAAGGAATGTCGTGACGCAGTAAGCGAAGGAAACCATGTGCATGTATAACGTAATCAGGAACAAAGCGTCTAAGAAAGTTGGCTTTTCCCTGTAGACTTTGAAGTTGTCGTAAATTCCGTGGAGATGGAATTTCGGTGATGGCTTTGACTTTGAGGGGGTCCACAGTGATACTGCTTTGTGAAACAATAAAACCAAGGAGGCGCCCTGCGGTGACGTAGAACACACACTTGAGAGGGTTCAAGCGGATGTTGTACTGACGACACCGTTGAAAGATGATCCGTAAATCATCGAGGTGTTGGGTATGTTTCTTGGATTGAGTGGTGAGGTCGTCCAAGTAGGCAAGGATGATTGCAGCCAGATCATGAAAGATGTATGTCATGGCCCACTGGAAAGTTGCGCCAGCATTTTTGAAGCCGAAAGGCATGACATGATATTCAAAAATGCCCCATGGGGTAATGAATCCGGTTTTGTACTGATCGGCTGGGTGGATTTGAATTTGGTTATAGCCTGAGAATCCGTCCATAAAGGAGAGAGCCTCATGGCCGGCGTAGTTGTCGATAATCTGATCGATGAAAGGCGTAGGGAAGTTGTCTTTGGGACATGCATGGTTGAGATCACGAAAATCGGTGCAAACGCGGATAGATCCATGTTTTTTGTCGACGGGTACAGGGTTGGAAACCCATGAAGTATAAGCGATGGGGTAAATGAATCCGACCGTATGCAATTTGTCAATTTCGGCTTTGATAGCCGCAGCCTTGGATGGGTGTAGCGGTCGCTGTTTCTGGCGAACTGGTGTGATGTCAGGCCAGGTGTCGATGCGATGTTCGACGATAGAGGGGTCAAGGCTAGGCATCTCCATGTATGACCAGGCGAAGATATCCCTATATTCCTGGAAGAGGGCTTTATATGCGGTGATTTCTTGAGGAGTGCAAGCGGCACCTATGATGATTTCTTCGACGATGCCCGATTTAATGGAAATGTCGATTTTGATGGTGGGGGAAATGTTGGCTAAATTACCTTCTTCAAAAGTGTCGGGTGCAGGAATGGGATTGTTGAACCGATCGATAGGCCCTGATGGGATAAAATATTTGGTTTCGACCGCGTAAACGGGATTGTGGCTAGGAGGCATGAGAGCGTCCTGTGGAAGGAAGAGAGCACGATGATGTAGTGCTTCCCAGGGAGAGTATGGGCCTTGTATCTCTTCTAGTATTTCTTCGTCGCATTAGAAACGATGAGAATATAATGGATCGTGAGGAGTGATCTCAGTGACAGTGTGGTTTCCCCCTGCTGAAGAAACAGAGGGGGTAATTCTAGGAGAGGGTGAGGGTTCACTCGACATAAACCATATATTGAGGTACTGAGAGGTACCCGTAGTGGTGGGATGGAGAGTCTCCGCAGGGGAATGAGCAGGAGAGTTGGGTGGCTTATGGGGTAAATCCTCAGATACATCATCTAAGAACCATGGAGGCGTAGGGAGTGCCTCGAGCTCGGGAGAAATGATGTGGAGATCTGCCAGTGGCGAAGTAAGGTCAATTACTACCTCTGTGGGTCGGTGCAGCAGGGCCAACTGACGTTGCCTATATTCTATGATCATAAGACATTGGTATGTAAAATGAGCCAATGAATCGCAAAGAGAGCAAGGGCATCTCATGCGTTCATTGACTGAAGTGGTGACATAGTGAATGTCAGTGACTTTTGTTGTGGAGGACGTGGCCGGGCGTGGGTTGTTCTGAAAGTCTTGGCTTATGATAGCTAATGCCTGCCAGAAACGAGGCAGTGCTGGACAATGATGGGTGTAATGGCCATACTCAGAACAGATGGCGCACGCGAATTTGGTCCTCAACCCTTTACTACTAGAAGGTTGAGTGGTAGCAGTAGTAATGGGTGGTGTGGGGGTTGGATTGGGGGGAATCAAATTATGTAATTCCGGTAGTGATGGGCAGTTGTTGGTTTGGTGACCCTCTTTGTCACACAATGCACAAGGTAGTGAGATGCGCAAAGGAAGTGCAGCTTTGGGCTCCTTCTTCTTTCTCCTACCCCCAGTGGTAGCAGGGGGGGTAGGAAGTATGGGGGTAGTGGGGGTGAGGACAGGAATCATCATGGGGAGTCCTACCTGTGGGCGAGGGACCATCTCAGGTGGATGTAAGTACCACACTGGGATTGCTAGTACCATATTGGGTAGTGTGAGCATTGCGGCTACCTGGAAAGCTTCTATACCTGGTGGAGGGTAAAATAAGGGAATTTGAGTGAGGGGTCGGGGAACTGTCTCCCAAATGGGACTAGGCCCTTGAAGGGATGTGGATTCGTGGACCGTAGGGGTTGATGAGTGCGTAGGAGGATCCTATGGGAGTGGTGCTGCGACTATTGAGATGTCAGGAATGACTGAAGCCTCATGAGGAGGACGAGTATCCTCCTGGTGAGTTTCGTTAGAGGAGATGATGCATACATGACTAGGGGTAAGGAGTGGTGGTGCTCCATGGTATGTCCCTAATAAGGATGGATCTTTGAAGATCCCAGGACCCATATCTACTAGTGGATATGCATCTTTGTTGGTGTGAATGAGAGGGAGAATGTTATCGATATTGGTAGATGGGTTAGGCTCATAATGCGAGACTTGGTCGATGGTCATAATCTTTCCATTATGGGGAACACGATTGTCCTAAAGACTGATGATGCCACTGCCTTCATAGCATACATGTAGCTACATCCGAGCAAGATATTGTAATCAAGATGAGCGTCGATAACTTCGATGTCAATGAGAATAGTTTTTCCCTCGAGTTCCACGGGGACATTTTGGAAGAGCCCTTCAGGTGATGATGGTCGTCTGTCATAAGCTCGTAATGTGATGGCAGAGGGTATGAGTTCTAGGGAACCGAGTTTCTGCCATACTATTTTGGACATGATGCATATAGATGCCCCTTCATCGATGATACACCGATGGATGGTGATGTTCTGCATTTTTACTGGTATTTGAATAGCAACTACGGCGGGAAGACGCGGTTCGCAGCAATCAAGGTCAAAGGTGATGAGTCGAGTGTCGGTCGGGTCAACTGCGCCCAGGGCAGAAAGTAGTGATTTCCATTGAGTAGGACAAGTCTGGAGGACTTCCAAAACTGACATGGCAGCAGGGGATTGTGCTAAGTTGTCTACCAAGCTATAGTTATGAGCTACCCTAGCCTGTGGGTTGTGGACATTCCTGCGCAATGGGATGCGAGGGATGCGTAATGGTGGTTCGGCGGAAGGGTGAGGGATCACTAACGGAGGTCCCATCGGTGTAGGGTTTGTCTCTGAAGAGCTGGGAGTAGACTTAGCTGGTGTCGGATACTGACGATTGCATGTTTGCAGAAGGATTTCTTCCTCACTGGTGAGGAGAATTGTTCGCTCTGCTGGATTGTTGGGATTGTGATATTGGCCCACCTGAGGTGGGGGATGTTGCGCGTCCTGATGGGTGTTTATGACACCTTGATGTGGGATAGGATTTTGCAGAACGGCGTGAGGGGGTTGTTGCGCATATTGTTGATGTGCCTGTTGCGGGGCAGGTTGTGCAAGAGAAGGGGGAAGGCTCCCAGAGTCTTTCAACCGTTTGAAATCAGCGATCTGGGGGCAATGGTGGGTGTAATGTCCATACATGCCACAAAGAGCACACGGGTGGATGGTTTTAACAGTATTCCGCCCTTGGCGTTTGTTGTTATTGCCCCCTTGGGGGTTTTGGTTCCCTTGGTTCTGGTTGTCCCCAGTGGGTGGATGCTGTGGAGGTTGATTCCTGCCTTGACCAGGATTGTTGTTGTTATTCCTGTTCCTTCCTTTCCTCTTGGTGTTGTTTGATGGATGAGTTGGATTGGCTGTGTTCAACTGTTCAAAATTTTGATATTGTTGAGCAGTAGAGGGTTGAACAAAATCTACCCCCATATGAGGATGTGGGGGAGCCATTGGTTGTGGAGGACCAGGAAAGGGAAAGTAGGGATTCTATGGTGGTTCTACTCCATAAGGTACATAGGAAGGCACAGTGCTTTCACTAGTACTGTAAGCTGACGTGGAGGGAGTACCACTGGTGGTTGGAGGAGGTGGATGTATGGGGGGTGTCGGTGGTGGTCCACTGATGGGTGGAGGTATAGCAGCAGGATATGGCTGTTGATAAGGGGGTGGGGGGTAATAAGACGTGCCCCCATATGCTAGTGGGTATTGAGGTGTTCCATACATCGGTGGTGGTTGGGGTTGTGGACTATGGTGTGTGGTGGCACCTATTAGTCCATCTGTTGAGTGAGACATCCTAGGTTTGTCTTGACCAAATGGCACAGGTTTTGGTAGATCAGGAAGCACCGTGTATAAGTACCTTGACTGTGCGTAAATGAGGTCATATTGTTGGGCTTTACTAATGGCTACTTCTTCGGATTGAGGGAAGGTAGAAGCAACATCCTTTCCAAGGAGAGCGACAAGTGATCTAAGAAACCAGTCAAGGCATTGTTGCTTGGTGGTTTCGGCTTTACACAAACTACGTCGCCTACGCCACTCATGAATGTGGTTAGCGATGTGGGTGGCTGAGGTCTGTTTGAAGTTAGACATTAGTTCTAGACCATTGTCATGGAGGATGGGTAATTGGAAGAAAGTCAAAAAAGATTTGGCCAAGGATTCAAATGTCGTGTGGGACCTTGATTTTTCTTCGACATACCATTTGGCTGATGGGCCGGTAAGTTTGCATTGAAAAAGTCACAATCTAACGGAATCATCCATAATTATATTGGAATAACACCATAGATGAAAGGTCATGACATGATTGGCGAGGTCATCTCCTGCCTTTCCTTCAAACTTTGGTATGTCTGAAGGAAGTTTGGTTGGCATTGCAGGCCATGTGGCATCATGCAATATAGGATCATAGGTGATCTTGGTGCGATTCATAATGTTGAGAGAGGCCAAGTATGGCATCTGTAGTGGGGGTGGAGGGTTATCTTTGGCCATGGTGTGTTGTGAACCTAACCCTTGATGGGGACTAGGTGGGTTGGTGCTCCCTCCTTGAGAGGAAGTGGGTCCCCCGCTTCCGTGCAAAGGAGAGTGAGTAGATGGATGACCTTGGGAAGAAGACCCAAGTAAGGTAGAACCAAGCAAAGCTGATCCTAAGATGGTAGCACTCATAGGAGTGTGTGAAGGAGGTACCGAGGAGCGGGTATGACCAGATACTCCCCCTAAGATAGGAGGAATATTGAGCAAGCGTCGTGAACGACGGGGGTTCTGTGGTTCCCCTATGATGTCAGACTAGTTGTGTGAATGTGTGCAAAAAGTGGTGAGAGAAATATAGTAACAAGAGCCTTTTGCTGTGGTTGCTTTACACAATATATATCAAAGTCAAACTGTAATCAGATGTGCATCATACAAAAATGAAAAAGAAGCATATATGCAGGTAAGAGGGTTTTGTCTGCGTGGGGGAATCAAAAGAAAGCAAATGCTCGTGTCCTTGAAGACGTAATGTCCTTCCTCTCAAATAGCATTGGACCTTCCAATAGCTCTCAACAGTGGGGTCTGAAGTCACCGAAAGAGACAATAGTGAAGGATGAAATAACTGGTTATAATGAAGGGTAGAGGGGGCAATATCCTGAAAGAGTTGGCGATACTTCCCAATAGCCACACAAAATCCAATCAAGGTGTGATTGCAGCCCACAATCTCCACCTGGGTAGATTTCCTACAGTTGGTCACTAGGTACCTCGGTCCAAGTGCGGCATTTAGATTTTTGGCCTAAGAAATGGGTCACGGGCTGGATCCTGTCCAAGAGGTGGGTCCCTCAAGGGGGGATGCACAGAACAACCAGACCTCGGCCTTCGACCCTTCATAGGTATCTCCCTGCCTTATGGTGATTGGAATAATGGACTTGGAGGATTTTGAAGTTCCCTATTTGTCAACTTCTATGTTTGAAAATGTGAGAACCAGATAACGGGGTTTTTTTTGGATGCCTACCCCCCAAAATCCTACCTAGACTAAAATTTTCTTTTGGCACCTCCTGTGGAGGACAAATTAGTGAGTTGTTTTAGAAATATTTTAGATGAAGTTGTTTTGTGAGGCTGGGGGTGAAAACCAACCTCGTTNNNNGGAGTGGATAGTCCAATCAAGAAAAGATGGGGTGTTTTCAGAATCCCTTTTGAGGAGACCTACTTTAGACTACCACGTTTCGAGACGAGGCTATGTGTGTGGGAAAGTGGCTTTTGTGTGTGAGTGAAAGTGTACCAAATTTTAGTTATTTAGATGTCACCTTGCAGCATGTGGATGTCGCTTGGTCCTTTACAAGAGTTTGATTACCTAAATTAGCTAGATGTCATTGGTACAACCTTGCAGAATTTTAAAAGCCCTAGGAAACTAGCATGTGGACATGTGGTCCATTACTATCCTTTAACTCCCTATGTGTGAGTTAATCTAGAAAAGCATGAAACTATCCTAGATTGAACATGTGGGCATGTGTGGGCCCGTTACAAACCTTTAAACTCTCCTAGTTTTTTGATCTAAGAAAGCAAAATTCCAAGCATTATCCTACTTTTGTGACATGTGGGCATGTATGGGCCCATTACAAATTTAAGATATGTTTGAAAAAATGAAACTAAGAGGGGTCCAAAAAAGGCCTTTGTCCTCTCCTAAAAGTTTTTGAAATTTTTGTTAAGGGAGATGAGATCGTTTTCGCAATCCTTTTCTGGTTCTCAAGATCGCTTGATGGCACAAGAGAAGAGCATACTCGAGATTGTTACTTGCAACTTCTAGTCCCAGATGTGAGTTTACATGTGATTAGAATTGATGTTCAACTTAGATTTGTAAACCAAAGCAATCCATCCACGTGGCAAAAAGAAAATAAGGGAAAATGATTTTTATCCACCTAAGTGCCTATGTTTGTTTTATTATCCCCTTTATAAGTTGAGGGGTCTAAGTGGTGAAGTATTTAGAGCATGCATATCATCATTCTTAAGAAGGAAAATGATTTTCCCCACATCCAAGACCTTACAATGCAAATTTTAGTGCAGATGCGCGGCCTCTAGTGTGGACAGAGGCGCATATGGCGCCTGCGCGCTGACAGAATTGAAAGAAAAAGTGCATGCGCACAGAGGTAAATGGTTGCACAGGCGCATGTGCACACGATGCGTGCCTGTGGGGTGGAATAACCGTGCACCTGTGGAAAACGGCCGAGAAGAAAAATCTAGATGGATTTCTCTCCAATTTCTTGTGAATTGACTGGTTAGCAGGTTGGCAGAGGCCAGTTTGTGAACCTGCAAGTTAATGAAATCAAAAGGAAAGCAAAATGAACCCAAATGAGGGAGGAATTGATACCAACTCCCCAGTATGGTCTGATCCGGATTATTTTCGGCACGAAATGAGAGCAGAGATATAATAAAGAAATGCACAGAGATATCACGTATATCTAGTAATATAACAGAAATATATCAGAGATTCAACCATAAACACAAAGATACAATAATACACGATTTCTATTAATGAAAGAAATGTACAGAGAATGTAAAAATACAGCGTGAAAGACTCGCTAGAATGGTGGCAGCTTATCTCTAAGAAGAGATGTGACGGCTACTCGCATTCGCAAGAAGATGGTTACAATGAGGCTCGAAAGGCCTTTTTACAATAGATGGGAATGCCAAAAGCCCTAGACATCCAAAAACCT
>CBVK0100437503.1:221-11615 GCA_900067695.1 Picea abies | reverse complement strand
CTCTCATCTCTATTCTCCAAGTAGAATATTTTTCCTCATAAAGTATTGGTATTTCATCATCCATTTGTGTGTCTATGGATCTCCTTCAATATTGTTAAGGCTTCATCCATTTGTGTGTCTATGGATCTCCTTCAATATTGTTAAGGCTTGTAGTGAAGGCCCTCTCTAATACCAATTGTTGGACACACCGACTACACTGAGAGGGGAGGTAAACAGTGTAGGGCTCTTTTTCCCAAAACTCCTTAGTTAACAATCACCATTAACTCATTACACATTGATGTCATTTATAACCAGTTAAATTTCAACACATATCAACAACATATATCAAAAATATATCATCAACAAGTCATCACCACAAGGAACACAAAGAATAGAAGATGTATGTGAAATTTTCTTTTTATTACGGACCCAGTGATGCATGGCGCAAGAAATAGTCACGTTGGCATATCGGAATTTGGGAGTTCGAAGGGTAAAAGTCCCTCATCATCTCATTTCTCAGAACCCCGAAGCGTCGAAAGCACCCAGAATCGGACCCATGGTTTTGGGCGCTTGGTCACAAGGGAGCAGGCCTGGAGGAGGGGCACTAAGGTTTTTCATTTGGAAAGATGGGTCCCGAAGAGCCGAGGGAAATCTTAGCCGTTCATCCTGAAGGGACACGTGGTGCATGATTAGGCTCTCTTCCTTTTCTCCCATCGCGACTTCAAAGCACAACGAGCAGCTCTTTCATATCCCCGAGACGTGAAGTGCTGAAGACGTCTCGAACCCGGGCCCACATTATTGTCGAATTAGTTCAGGACCATTAGATTAGAGAGGGGCGCATGGAACCCATTGGGCCCTCTCAGCATTTCTCCCATCACAAATTCGAAGAGAAAGGATCTACTCCTTCCTTTCCATGAACCCTGTATGTCGAAAGCGCCTTTGAAGATAGGCATAAGGTCATAGCCTGAAGTTGCTTAGAGGCAATATTAAGAGTTGTGCAAAGGGTCGAAACACTGGGTATAGCTGTAGAAGGGATCACTGTGTTCTCTAGGTGCCAGTTCAACTTGATCTCAACCCTGATACCTGCTCGGAGTAAATGAAGAAGAGAGAGGGTGGTTGAAACCTAGCCTCACTCATTAAGTTCAAGGTATGGATGTCTCGGCAGGAAGTCTGCCCGAGATAGTACTCCGTACTGTTTCTTTCCACAGAAACCATGTCGAGTCCTCGACTCACCAGGGAAGCCTACGCATGCTAATTCATCATTTAAGGGGATCAGCTACCCCCTGGCATGATCCATGCAGAATTAAGGTGGAGTATGATAGAGGAGTGCAGGCCAGATTTGATTGAAGAGGCGCTTCATCCCGAAAATCTGGGAGGCCTCTATTGGGAAAATGTTTAGGATTATATATACTTATTTTTGATGTTTTTTAGAGGGATCAATGGTAGAGAAAAGTTCTCGATTGTAAAGTTTTAACAGACACTCTAGTTCTCTAGTTATGCATCTGTATGTAAGATTTCTTGTTTAATGACAGATAGTTTTCCTACCCCATATAATTTTCATCTCATACCGAAGGAGTTCATGATTGACTGATTCACGTGAATTATTGCAATTACGTTACGATAAAGGATTTGTTGTTACATTGTTGTATTCCCCAGTTTTCTGCATTTGAATGTAAGAAGATCTTTCATTTAGATGTTTTCTCCTACAGTCTGTTAGAAGCCTGATGTTTATGATAGACCTTTGCATTTCTCTCATACAAGTCTTCCTCCTATTCACCCTTACTACAACTCACTGTCTGAATTTCATCTAAGACCTCACTTGCCCATGCATGCCCGGCCTAGTTTCGGAGTCAGAAAAACATTGTTTTGAGTTAACTTCCATTCGATCACCCCTTTGTATAAATAAATCGTGACATAAACTGATGGGCATCGTGCTCTTCTCCTGTTGCAATCCAGGAGTGACTTCTGACACTAACATATTAGGCATCGTTGCCAGGGATGAATTTGAAAATTTTCCCCGAGATTAAACGACATTGAGCCTATGATTCTGAAGGTGCATCAGGTATCAGAATGTTTGAAGATTGCTACTATGCACTTGGCAACTCCATTGTGACGAATCCACTGTGGGAAACCTTTTGTGTTAATTGTGGCTTTCAGAGGTAGACACACGCGGTCCCATCCATAGTTGCCTCTACCTACACCTGAAACTGATACAGAGGCGGTTCTTAGAAAAGGAAAGGCCTCTGAAGGAGAAGCTTTCACCATTGAACCCAGTAATCCACCATCTCCTTTTGTAGGAACTCGATTTTCTCATCCTCAGTTTCTTAGCAGACCTTTTTCTGAAGTTTCCTATTTCCTGAATTTTGGGAGTGTTCCTGTTGAGTTTCCCCCCCTGGTCTGGGATTGGAGGGAGAAACCCTTGTCACTCCCCTCTCCCCTGAATTTGTACCTTGGCATAGACCCAAGACCACAGAATATTTCCCCACTCCTAGCTTTACCACTCCTCCTCTTCTTATTGTTGTCGCTTCTGCACAAAGAGAATCATCTACTGGCTTAAGCCCATTATCCTTCTCTCTAAATCCCCTGTTGTTTCCCATTCCACTTAGGAGCTAATCCCCAGTATCCCCTTTTCGGGCTCCTTCTCCTCCGATTTCTTCTCCACATAATATACCTATGGTAAGAGAAAATCCCCTTATGACCAAAATGGAGGCTATTATAGCCGCTAGGTATTCTCCCCTTGTGTTACCCCAGCTTCTCAATGACCTCCTAGCAGATGGTTACCTCAAGTAGCTGCCCAAGTTTACAGGTGAGGGGGACATAACTGCAGAAGAACACCTAGAAGCCTTTTACAGTTTTACAGATGATAATTTTATCATGCATGCAGACGTGTGGATGAGGATTTTTGTCCATAGTCTTCAAGGCGAGGCTAGAAAATGGTTTAAGGCCCTGCCTCCTGGATCTATTGATGCGATCAAATTTTTGGATAATGCCTTTTTGAGACTGCGGGGAGATAAAAAAGACTTCATGTATTATATGATAGAGTTTGGGTCTTTAAAGAGAAAAGAAGGAGATTTTGTATCTGACTTCTCCAAGAGATTCAATAAAATGTACAGTAAAATACCTGTTGAGATAAAACCCTCCAAAGCCTCTACAAAGATCACTTATGCTAGCACCTTTGATCCCGATTTCTGTCTCCTGTTGAGGAAAAGAAGAGCCACTACTCTGGCCCACATGCAGGACGCAGTCGTGGAGGTATAATCTAACATATTGGTCATTGACCGACTCAGGAACACTGCTGATAGAAACACATCCAGGCAGAGGCCTAAAGCTACCCCATCCAGTTCCTCCCCCTTGCCCCTTTAGACAGATGTGACAACTAGAGCGATAAAATCACTTTCTGCCAGGATGGAAAGGTGGGAATTAGAAGGGAAGCCCATCTACAAAAGTCCCCAAAATACAAATAGCAAGGGCTTCAGGAGGCCTAATAACAATGTGCCATAGGCTTTCCCAAGGGAACATAAGAGCAGAGATAGAGATGATCAGAGGAGTCAAACCCCTCTCCAAAACAATCTAGTTTCTCATGAGGAACGAGAGGATCTGGATGAACTCGACCTTGAGATCCACTACATCAAGGACGCTTCCCTATTTCCTCATTTGACTCAATCTGCATATGAAGAATCCCTTATCAACACTCAAATAAACGAGTTGACTAGAGGGGAAAAAGCGAGTAACACTCCTAACAGATATAATCTCAGGTCAAGAAAGAAAGAAGGGAATTTTGATAGCCAGGATCAACCCCTCATAGCAGAAAGACCTACTAAGGCTACAACAACCACTACTAAAGAAAAGAAAACTCATAATGCTTCGCCAGCAGCCAAGGAACCTGTCTCTGAGGTAAGGGAAGATCCTAAGCCTATTCCCTCCAATTTTGAGCATGAGATTCAGAAGATTAGAATCCTTGTACCCCTATCTGAACTAGTTAAAAATAAAGATTTCAAAAGGTCCCTCTCCAAGCTGCTACGATCTGAGCCCCCCCAGCCTTCCACTGACTCAATAAATCTCCAATATGAAAATCCAGCAGTTGTCCTAGGGCCCATGGTAGAATATAGAGATGATTCATCCCCCCCTTTCTACACATCCCTGAACATACATGATAAAGTTCTGCATAACTGCCTCATGGATTCAGGGGCTTCCCATAACCTTATGCCCAAAATAGTAATGGAAGAATTGGAACTAGAGGTGACAAAAACTTATCATGATTTGTACTCTTTCGATTCAAGGAGAGTGCAGTGTCTGGGAGTCATCAAAGACCTAGTGGTTTCTTTGTTTCAGCTTCCCATGAAGAGTGTGGTCATGGATATTGTGGTAGATGATGTCCCCCCCAAATTTGGCATGTTGTGGTCGAGATATTGGATTAAAACTCTTGGAGGAACATTAAAAATGGATCTCACGTATGCCACCCTTCCATTCTTCTAAGGGGAACAAAGGAGGTTATATAGGGAAGCTCAGTTGGCCTACATTGTTAGTGATGAAGAAAACCCCACCAACCATCCTATCTTCACACTTGACACTGATCTGGGGTCTAGTTTATTGCAGCTCACTGATGCTCCTGAAGACCCTTTCCAAGTCAGAAAGCATCCCAGTCTTAATTATCCGATTCCCCCTCCAACCATCTCTTTCTGGAAGATGTTTTTCGACGGAGCTTCTTCTAGCGAAGGTGCTAGCCCTGGAATAGGTTTCATATCACCTTCTCAACAGACCATATCCCTATCATACAAGCTAGAATTTGAAACCACCAACAATGTGGTAGAGTATGAAGCTCTTGTTCTGGGTATGAGGGCTGTAAAAGAAATGGGAATTAAAGAGATAGAAATATTTGGAGATGCTGCGTTGATTATCCAACAAGTCAGAAATGCTTATCGTGCTAATAATCCTCGGCTTAGAAATTATAGAAATGAGGTATGGGACCTAATTGATAATTTCTTCTTGGATTTTAACATTTCTTTCATTCCGAGGGGGGAAAATACTTCAGTCAATTCTCTAGCTGTTTCAACTAGTTTGCTCAAATTTCCTCTGCTGCCTATGGTCAAGTACAATGTTGAAATAAAATATAGGCCCTCTATACTGGACAATGTCAAGCATTGGAAGGTATTCGAAGATGATCTGGAAATCAAAAAATTTCTCCAATCTGTTGATGAATTTTCTGCGTTGCACATCAATCAGGATCCTGACCCGGAAGGTGACCCTCACCCGGAGGTGTTTTTAAATGAAATTGCTAATCACTAGATTACTCAGCTGCCTAGAAACCACATTCCAAGGGGACTAGTCCCTTTAAAAAGATTGTTTGACGGAAATGATGTGGCAGTAAAGGGCAGTGTTTCAAATGAAGACATTGATACAGCCGAATGCAACATTGGCACACTGGAGGAGCCCAAGATTGTCAAGTTATCAAGAAACCTGACCAATGAACAGAGGGTGGAATATACTGAGTTATTAAAGGAATTCGCTGACATGTTTGTGTGGACCTATGAAGACCTCAAAAATTATGACACATCTGTCATTGAGCACAAGATCCCACTAAACAAAGAGGCTAGTCCATTCAAACAGAGGCTGAGACAGATAAATCCCATGTTGTTTCCCGTCATGGAGAGAGAAGTGAAGAAGTTGTTAGATGCCCAAATCATTGTCCCCTTGAGATATTCTAAATGGGTGGCCAATTTTGTCCCGGTGAGGAAGAAAAGTGGAGAAATCAAGCTTTGTGTCGATTTCAGGAACCTAAACAGGAGCTCAAAGAAGGACAATTATCCCTTGCCCAACATGGAACACACATTGTAGAGGGTAACCGGTGCATCTAGGATTTCCATGATTAACGACTTTTCTGGTTATAATCAGATATCAGTCATGCATGAGGACAAAGAAAAAACGGCCTTCACCACTCCTTGGGGAAAATTCATGTATGCCAAAATGCCTTTTGGGTTGATGAATGCAGGAGCAACATTTCAGTGAGCCATGGACATAGCCTTCATCGGGGAGAAAGATCAGTTTGTGGTAATCTATCTGGATGACATCAAAGTCTTCTCGAGGTCAAATAAAGAGCACTATTGTCACCTAAGGAAAGTTTTCTTGAAGTGTCAAAGGTTTGGCCTTTCCCTAAATCCCAAGAAATCTTTGTTTTCTATGAAGGAAGGAAAGCTATTAGGCCATATAGTATCAGCAAAGGGAGTGAGGATCGATCCTAGCAGGGTAGAGGCAATTCAAACCCTGTCACTTCCTAGATCTAAGAAGGAAGTTCAGGCCTTTTTGGGGAAGATTAATTTCCTGAGGAGATTCATCTCAAATTTTGTTGAGTTGGTGAAACACATCACAACCATGCTCAGGAAGGGAAATGAAGTGAAATGGACCACTGAACCCAAGGAATCTTTTATCGAAATAAAAAGGGCATTGACTGAGGCACCTGTGCTGATCAGTCCTGACTATTCCAAAGAGTTCCTAATTTTCTCTTTTGCTTCTTTTAATACAGTAGCAGCGGTCTTGTTGCAGGAAAATGAGGAAGGGAGAGAGCAACCCATTACCTTCTTCAGCAAGGCATTAAGAGATGTAGAGATTAGGTATGAAATTATGGAGAAACATACCTATGCCTTAGTGAAAGCTCTCAAAGCTTTTAGAGTCTATGTCCTGCACTCAAAAGTGACCACATACATTCCTTTAGCCTCTGTGAAGGAAATCCTTGTACAACCTGACATAGATGGGAGGAGGAGTAAGTGGATATCCAAGATCCTGGAGTTTGACTTGGAGATAAGGCCTACCAAATTGATTAAAGGTCAAGGTTTAGCCAAGTTGTTGGCTGAAGAAAATTGCAGAGCCTTGGGAGTAGATTTCATCAATGCAGGTTCAGAAAATCAACAGAATCATCTCTCTGATGAAGATCCTCAAATAAAACCTCTGTTGGCCTGATGTCCTTGGTATAAGGATGTCATATATTTTCTACAGGAATTGCGGCCTCCAGATGGCCTGCAAAGAAACAAGGAAAGAGCTCTGAATTTCAAAGCAGTCAGGTATTGCCTTGTCGATCAAATTTTATACTGGAAACACCCCCTTGAGGTGCTTTTAAAATGCATGAACCCACAAGAGGCCGATAGGATCATGGTTGAATTTCACAGCAGCCTATGCGGAGGGCACCATTTCTAGAAGACCACAACTCACAAAATTCTCAGGGTTGGGTACTACTGGCCCACCTTGTTCAATGATGTCTGTAGAAAAGTTAGAGCCTGCATCTCATGCCAAAGTTTTTCAGGAAAGCAACAACTCAAATCTCTGCCTTTAAAGCCTGTAGTTGTTTCGGGACCTTTCCAGCAATGGGGCCTAGATTTTATTGGAGAAATCCACCCTACTTCCAGTGGGTAGCACAGATGGATCCTGACTACTACAAATTTCTTTACTAAGTGGATCGAAGATATCCCCACCAAAAGTGCTTCCCACAAGGTAACTATTGGATTCCTGGAAGACCTCATCACAAGATTTGGCTGCCCAAGAAAGATTGTTACTAATAACGTAGCCTCATTCAAGGCTGAGCCGTTAGCCAAGTTCTGTGAGCAATTTGGGATCAAATTGATTCACTCCACCCCATACTATCCCTAGGGCAATGGTTTAGCAGAGTCCTCCAACAAAAGCCTGATAAGGATCATCAAAAGACTATTGGAGGATAACAAAAGGGCCTGGGATTCAAAGTTGAAATTCACTCTATGGGCCAATCGAGTGACCACAAAGAGATCTATAGGCATCTCCCCTTTCCAATTAGTTTATGGAGTAGAAGTTGTTTTCCCTTCTCAGCTAGCCATTCCTATAGCAAAGTTCTTCCAGGATCATCAAAAAGAGCCTAATTACATGATCAAAAGAGTTCATCAAATTGGAGGTCCAGCAGGCCAGAGAGCAGGTAATGGACAAAATTCAGAACCATCAGCAGAAGGTCAAACTAGATTTTGACAGGAAAGTCAAGAAGAAAGAGTTTGAGATCGGGGATTTGGTGCTTAAGTGGGATGCACCCATGCAAGATAGGGGCAAACACGACAAGTTTGACGCCCTATGGATTGGGCCTTTCAAAATCTCCGAGGTGTTCTCAAACAACACGTACAGGTTGCAGGATTTGGAGGGTGAAGAGGTTTTCAGCAGCCCAGTAAATGGGCATTTTCTAAAGAAATGTTTTGTTTGAGCATTAAACAACTCCTTTGTTTGTAAATATTGTCCTTTTGGTTCTTTGTTCATTTTATTTCTTATTATTTTCGGCTTAGTAAATGACTCCATAGCCCAATAGCAAGACACTAAAGCTGAAAATGAGTTCTTAGAGCATCACAGGGATGAATCTATCCCCCATGGAGCCTAATGTTAACAACAATTTTTGTCATTGGGCACAAAAGTACCCAGGCCTGCAGGTTGCACGAGAAACGCCCAAGCACAACATGGAAGAATCTCTTTTCAGAGTACAAGTCAAGCGAGTGGGCGAAGTTTGTTGTCAAGTGGCTGAGACCCATCTATACAGATGATCGATGGTCATCGGGATATCGGGGCTACCGAGTTACCCGAGGTGTAGCTTCAGAGAAAGCACCTATATTTCAAGACAAAATCTGGGTCGTCCGACCCAGTGACGCATGGCGCAAGATCTATTCACGTCAGCATATCAACATTCGGGAGTTCGAAGGGTAAAAGTCCATTGTCATCTCACGTCTCAAAACCTCGAACCCTGAAGCGCCGAAAGCACCCAGAATTGGGCCCATGTTTTTGGGCGCTTGGTCACAAGGGAGCAGGCTTGGAGGAGGGGTGCTAAGGTTTTTCATTTGGCAAGATGGGTCCTGAAGAGCTGAGGGTGATCTTAGTCGTTCATCCTGAATAGACGCATGGTGCATGATTAGGCTCTCTACCTTTTCTCCCATCATGACTTCAAAGCGCAAGGAGCAGCTCTTTCATATCCCCGAGACACAAAGCGCTGAAGACGTCCCGGACCTGGGCCCACAGTATTGTCAAATTAGTTTAGGACCGTCAGATCAGAGAGGGGCGTGTGGCACCCATTGGGCCCTCTCAGCATTTCTCCCATCACAAATTTGAAGAGAAAGGATCTACTCCTTCTTATCCACGGACCCCGAACGTCGAAAGCACCTTTGAAGATAAGAACAAGGTCATAGCCCGAAGTCACTTGGAGGCGATATTAAGAGCTGCGCAAAGGGTCGAAACACTGGGTATAGTTGCAGAAGGGATCACCGTGTTCTCCAGGTGCTAGTTCAACTTGATCTCAACACTAATACCTACTCAGAGTAAATGAAGAAGAGAGAGGGTGGTTGAAACCTCGCCTCACTCGTTAAGTGCAAGGTATGGATGTCTCAGTAGGAAGTCTGCCCGAGATAGTCCTCCATACTGTTTCTTTCCATAGAAACTGTTTCGAGTCCTTGACTCACTAGGGAAGCCTGCACATGATAATTCATCATTTAAGGGGATCAACTACCCCCTGGTGTGATCCATGTAGAATTAAGGTGGCATATGATAGAGGAGTGCAGGCCAGATTTCATTGAAGAGGCACTTCACCCTGAAAATCTAGGAGGCCTCTATTGGGAAAATGTTTAGGAGTATTTATACTTAGTTTTGATATTTTTTAGAGGGATCGATGGTAGAGAAAATCTCCCGATTGGAAAGTTTTAACAGACACTCTAGTTCTCTAGTTATGCATCTGTATGTAAGATTTCTTGTTTAATGACAGACAGTTTTCCTACCCCATCTAATTTTCATCTCATACCAAAGGAGTTCATGATTGATTGATTCACATGAATTATTTCAATTATGTTACGATAAAGGATTTGTTGTTACATTGTTGTATTCCCCAATTTTCTGCGTTTGAATGTAAGAAGATCTTGCGTTTATATGTTTTCTCCTATTGTCTGTTAGAAGCCTGATGCTTACGATAGACCTTTGCATTTCTCTCATACAAGTCTTCCCCCTATTCACCCTTACTACAAATCATTGTCTTAAGTTCATCTAAGACCTCACCTACCCATGCATGCCTGACCTAGTTTCGGATTTAGAACAACATTGTTTTGAGTTAAATTCCATTCGATCACCCCTTTGTATAAACAAATCGTGACATAAACTGATGGGCGTCGGGCTATGCTCCTGTTGCAATCTAGGAGTGACTTCTGACGCTAACAAGTACAACTATACAAGAGCACCAACTCTATAATGAAAGACTCAGCTTACACCCTCAACACCAACTATGATGAGGCAACAATCCTCAACAGATATCAATTTGTACCATAAACAAGTGCATCAACCATGCACCAACCTGTGTCAAACAACCAGTAATCAACCTGTACCATAAACAAGTGCATCCAACCATGTACCAAGTATATACCAATCATGTGTCAAGTAATAATAAAAAATTACTCATCAATATGTACCAACATCATCAACTATACACCTCATGTATGTGCCAACTCATCAACTTCTTGTCTCAACCATGACTAGTTTTGGATTAGTCAACAACCCTAACTTGAAATAATCATAACTTTGTACTTGTAATGAATAAATATTTGAAACTAATACACAATGTTATTTAGTGTGTTTAATAAAATTCCTCCAGGTTTCACTACTTGGAACCTCTCAAAAAAGGATTTATAGAAAAAATGGCATACCTTGCTAAATTTTGGCTTATTCTAGAGAGCAACCTTGTAGAGAGTGCCCCGCACGAAATATTTGTTGAATCGATATGAAATTGTTAGAAAACATACTATAGACTGTAATATAACCAAAAAAAAATTTCTCACTGAATGTGTATATTTTATGAAGAAGTTATGACATTTTTACACGAAACACTTGTTTTAGATTAGTTTCAAGACGTGCCTCAAACCCTATTTTCCACGGAGTGTATCTCTAACAATACAATGACCCATAAGCTGAATTTTTTACCACAGATACTTGGTTATGTTGCCTCAATGGAATATCAATCTCATGGTCAGAATAATTATAGAAAAAAATTTATTATGAAAATGGTTAGATGACCTGTAAATAACATACCTTAGAAAGAATCATGAAAACAATTTATCCTCCCTTGAATTCCGGACCTCTTTTCTTCACCTTCCCTCTAAAATTCAGATTAGATATCCTTTGGTTACCTCAGTCACCTATAGATCTTCAATATTTTCAAGTTTTCCACACCAAAAATGCTCAAGAAGCTCTCCACCAATACTCTAAAAGATATTCTCACAAGAAGCTCTCCATTGATCCACAAAAAGGATGATCTAATAGAGACCATTGCTATCTTATTTATACTTTCATCCTCTATGTCACTTAACTCATTTTTAGGTCACTTAACCCATTTCTAGGCCACTTAACCTATTTTCCTTATTTTAGGGTTAACCACTTTCCATAAATAGA
>CBVK0100437502.1:0-11616 GCA_900067695.1 Picea abies | reverse complement strand
ACCACTGGAAATGGCATGACAAGCACTATCCATCTAGTATATTTTCACTAACAAGTTCACTAACCTTCATCGCATTATTCCACAATTAATCATGGGTTCTCTAACCATACTTATAGGATAACTCAATCCGCAAAGCGTCTTCCTATGAGGGCTTTCACCATAAGGGGACCACTTTGTAGTTCATCCATTTGTACTTATTATCAACCATGAAAACATAATAATGAGTCATCTTTACATCAAAAAAACTTGGGTCCACTACCCAAACCTTTGTGCTACCAGGATTTCTTCGAGGGTTGACATCAATGACAACCAGCCTTAATCAACAGAAGGAGTGTCATGACAAGAAAATTGGTTCCAAGCACATGGAACATACTAATTCTTAGGGTAAGGAGACATATGTAGGATAAGGACACTAGGGAAAAATTCCTCCATGGGTCAAGGTGTCAGGTCACAGAGGCAAGAAGTGTTGCAAGGATTACATATAAGGAATGCTTCAAAGGTTCGGTTGAAAGAAACATGAAGTCGGTATTAGGCCAAAGATGCAAAGTTGAAACCCATAATGCGATTAAGCATGACATGGGGAGACCCCTTCTATGTAAATTTTTATGATCCCAGAGAAGGTAAGGTCGGTAGTTTTTTCACATTTAGAGAGTCTTCAAAAATGCAAAATAAGACTCCAAGGAGTACCTTTTTCGGAGTTATTCTAGTCGGTTCGAAAAAGGGTTAAAATTGCACTGAAAATACATCTTTTCAAAACCATTTTAACGAGTGTGACAAAGACAAGATCACTTGGCTATATTTTCAATTTTAAGGAGTCTAAAAACAGCTTAGCTATGGACACATGGCCTTTTTCTAAGTTTAGTCTCCTTAGCCCAAAAAAGTATAAAAGTAACTGAGGAGAACTCTCTCGGCAAGACAAATCTCCCAAGGCATACCTTTTTTTGCTATAATCTATTGGATGGAAAAAGGGTTAAAATTATGCCAGTAGATGTTCTTCTTGACCAATTTAATGAGTGTGAAGTGTTGGAAGATTGGTTGTTGTCATTGATGTCAACCCAAGCCATTGGCTTTTGGACCCCACAGTTGATCAAAGTAGATAGACATGAAGGAAATTACACATGCAATTACAACACCCATGGATGGATAGTGTAATTCATGCATCTTTCGGTGGTATATGGCACATCGCATGGATCCTCATGGTTGTTGGATAAATTTCTATTTTCAACACACTAGTTGAGTGGGAGTTAACTGACTAGTTTTATTTTAGACTTTCTATTTTTACCATGACTATTATGCATGCATGCATTCCTAAGGAAATTTAACTGCATGATTTATTTTATTAATTATGGAATGTTTTTCCCTATATATGATTGTATTCAACTCATTCATTGTATCATATTGATCATGATCTATGTATCAATCATCAACTCATTGGAGTAGTGTGAATATATTTTCTCATTCTTCCATATTGTATCTCTCTTCCTTTTCTTGATAAGCTTTGTTTGTGCATTCTTTAGCTAGATCTCATGTGCAAGTTTCCATCAAACACTGACATGGTATCAAATCTATGTTGCTTGGAGCAAGCCATACAAGCCAAAGAATAAGGAAAATCAAGGTTTCGACGAGCTAAATCTATGGTCGCACCTTTCTACAGTGATTTCTCCCAAAATATTACGTTTTTGAGGAAACGACCTGATTAAAAGTAAATCGACCCATTTTGGAAGTGGGTTTTAAACCGTTTGGAAAGATTCCTCATCATTTGCTCAGAAAGTAAGTCGCAAGATCATCTCCTGAAACTGATATGAAATTTCACTTAAAGTGTCATTTCTGTTGTGATTTCTTAATTTTTCACTTGCAGATTGAGAGTAAATTTTTAGGGGTTCTTAGAAATAGTGGAAGAGATGGAAAGAAAAACTATTATACAGTCAAAATTGATGGTAACCCTCACACTGTACAATTATTTTGATTGGAATCCCAAGGTAGTATTCCAACTCAGAAGGAAAGGACTATATAATTTGACGATGGCGACATAAATAGAACCTACATCAGTAATTGAGAAGATGAGATGGGTGAACCGCAAGGATGAGGCCACATGACTACTTATTTAGTTAATACCCATTGATTTATGGTTTCATGTTGTTGCATGCAAGACTCCAAACAAGATCTGGACCACCCTGGAAGGACTCTTTGGAAAGCAGGATGAGATGCGAGGTCATATGCTTGAGGTAGAGTTGAATACCTTAAACCCTAAAAATTTTGATAATATACAAGATTTGTTTACTCAATTAAAATATTTTCTATTGATCTTGGGTGAATGTGGTATTGATAAGTATACACAAGATAAACAACTTATTCTAACAATCTTAGCCAAGCTAGGAACAGAATACGTTGTATATGTATCCAATTTCCATTCTGGTAGATGTATTTTTGGAAAAAATTAGAAAATGCCTATGTTGGCTCAGTTCATTGAGTCTCTTACACAAGAGAAGAAAACACTCATACAGATGAGCCTCATGAAATATCCCAAAGCACATGCACCCACCATGCATGATGGAAAAGGGTCATCCAAACAGAACGGGAAGGAGGGATATCCCAAACCCTTTAATGATTCTTCAGGTTCCAAAACTCTTCAGATTCCAAGAAGAAGAATAAGGGAAAGCAGTGCACTTATTGAAATAAACTGAATCATGAAGAATCCAAGTGCATGAAGAAACAAATTGATCTTATGGAACATACACTTCAGCAAAACAACCTTGGAAAATTCATTCCAGAGGGAGTCAAGAAGTGGAAGGAATAAGATCTTGCTCCTAAGAAAGGTAATCATCATGCTCTTGTTGAAATTAATTTATCATCTGATTCATGGATTATAGATTCTGGTTCATCCCATCATATGGTAGCGAAAGAGGAAGTTTTCTCTTCTTTGAGTCCATGCTCAAGACCCCATATTCTCATGGGGGATGATACTCCAGTAGCAGTAGCAGGAGAAGGGAGAGTGGAACTCCACAATGGCATTTTTTAGAAGGTTCTACATGTTCCAAAGACTTCTATTAATCTGCTCTCAGTTTATCAAATCACTCATAAGGTAAAAAGGTTGAATTTACATCACATCTAGTTTCAGTAATTGACATGCATGAGAATTCCATCATTGCAATTGGTGAGGTGGATCACAAATCAAGTTTGTATAAATTCACTAAGTTTTGTGATGATGACTCATCTATTCTACTTACACATAAGGAGAGTAGTTTGCATGCACCTCCAGTGCAACATGCATATACTCTTGTGCTTCCATCATTTTTAGACATCAAATATGATTCTATACGCTCCGATTTTGNNAATGGAAATAACCAGGTAGTACATCCAGATAAAAAGCCAGTGTCGAAGCTTCAGTAGATGCCCAATAAGGCACAGAACACACTTCAGGCAACATGCAACCTTACATGGAATCCATTGAATTCGAGGAGGACTCCATCTCATCATAAGGAGCCTTCTCATGTATTTTCAGCTTCAGAACCTGCGATTCCCATGCATTGCTATATGGTTCAATATACTAATCCACAAAACTACAAAAGGGTTGTGGGAAATCCATTATGGCAAGTAGCCATGCATAAGGAGTATGACTCACTCCTACAGAATCAGACTTGGAATCTGGTTCCACTTCCACTAGAAAGGAATATTTTCAGGTGTAGATGGGTCCACAGGATCAAGAGGTACAAGGCTAGATAGGTTTCCAAAGGACTTCATTAGATCCATTTCTACATCTTCATGAAGACTTTTAGTGAGAAGAACTTTCAGACTTTGCAAGATCGTCTTGAAGTGAATAACATAGTTGCCTAGAAACTGCCATTTTCTTCTTTTGATACATTATCTTTTGAGGGGGGGGTTTGTTCCCATGTGGTTTTCCCTCTTTCCTCTTTTTTTTAATGTGCATTAGTTTCATTGTACATGAGTACCTAAAATGGCCTAGTAGCCAAGACTCATTTTTTAGTCCATAGTGATGTTTAGGGGGGTGTTGGAGAAATTTCTATTTTCGACACACTAGTTCAATGGGAGTTAACTGACTAGTTATGTTTTAGACTTTTTATTTTTACCATCACTATTATGCATGCATACATTCCTAAGGAAAGCTAACTGCTTGATTTCTTTTTGTAATTATGGAATGTTTTTCCCTATATATGAGTGCATTCCACTCATTTATTGTATCATATTGAACATGATCTATGTATCAATCATCAACTCATTGGGGTAGTGTGAATATATTTTCTCATTCTTCCATATTGTATCTATCTTATTTTTCTTGATAAGATTTGTTTGTGCATCCTTTAGCTAGATCTCCAATGTAGGTTTCAATGAAACACTGACAAAGGTTGAGGAGAAATGAATTTTTGAAGATGACAAAGTTAATTGAAGAAGGAAGTACAGGTCAGCCTTGAAGACAATTAAAGAAAAGAATTACAAAATAAGAAAGTGTCGGGTTGACCCTAATGTTAAAAGGAAGTGACATAAAGGGTATAATTACATCTCATTAAACATTCATTTTTCAACACACACAAGTTTGTTAATGAGCAAGGATGGAGAGGTCAACCCTCTCTTGATATTAGAGGATTGTATCTTCCTTTTGTAGGTTTATCCCTCCCTTTATATTTGAAAGTTGTAGCTTCCCCTGGAATTCATTACTTTCCTTGAACAATAACTATTGATTATTTCTCATATATTGTGCATGGTGTATTGTGGTGTATTGTGGTGTATTGTGGTGTATTGGTGTAAATATTCTACTATTGTTTATTGCTCATTGGATATAATTGAATATATAATCTAGTTGAAGTATAAGTTGAATTTTTTTTGAAATTGTACTTGATACTAATTCACCCCCCTCTCAGTATCAACATGAAGGAACAAGGTCACTCGATGATCTTTTCAATTTTAGGGAGTCTGAAAAGAGATTAACTATGGAATCTGGGGGGGTTCCTTTTTCGTAAGTAATCTCCAAGGCCCGAAAAAGGTGATAAACCAAAACCAAGGAAAATGTTCCTTTTTCAAACATTTTGTCCCTCATGCCCGAAAAAGGGTTAAACTTATGCCTGAGAATATTCTTCTAGCGAACCAAAGTTCCTAGAGCATACCTTTATTCATAAAATTAGCTATCCGGACTGAAAAAGGGGTAAACTACCATTGGACAGATGTGCCTTCAAATTTGAGTTTGGCGAGCGTGAAGGGAAACAAGATCGCTCGGAAATATTTTCATTTTTAAAGAGTCTAAAAGGGGCTTAAAGAAGAATCCAAGGGGCTACTTTTCTCAAGTAATCTAGACAAGATCGAAAATAATAAATACAGTCTCGTTGGATGTTCCTTTCGAATTTTAAAATGAGATTGAAAGAAAACAAAGTGTTCTCATTAGGGATTCCCGAGGGTAAGGCCTAAGATGATGTTGAACAAAATAATGAGGCTTCATTATGTAATCATGATAGGACTAACAAGGACTCCCAATCCTATAGTCACACCTGGCAACATGGACACCAAAAAAAGAAGCAAAGGATCTACTTGGGGCATCCATGTAAAGGTAGGCTCTACCACTTAATTATGACATTTCTAAAGAAGCATAGGAGGTTCCATGTCGCACTTTGGTGGGGTCGATCCTATGGAAAAGTGGAAAAGAAAACAAGATGTAAAAGGTGGGAATGAAATCATAACTTATAGGCAAAAGTTGGAAAAAATGACTTTTACCAAAGGATGTCAAATATGTAACCAATCCCTAAAAAATTACCAAACCGAAAGGAGAAAAGTACCAGAACGACCAATAGAAAACTCAGATGTGAATTTGAGTAACCACCAAGCCAGGAAAAATGACAAAGAGGACCGAAAAGAAAAAAAAGGGCCAAAAAAGTCTATAAGTAGAGGTGGACAACTCATTTTACCATTGCAAATTGGAAATTAACCAAAAGGTCAAAAACACCCTTCATTAAAAGAGTGGATTTTGGGAGCTACGATGGATGAAACGACCTTCTGTTTGGACCAAGTAAAAATTACCTATGCTTGCATTTCAATTCCTCCTTTGTAGTTTATTTTTTAGTTTGGGAGGGGTGCACTCCTGTAAAAAGGGCAGCCCTGCATGTACACAAGTTGTCCAAGGCCAGACTGCATATCTACTCGAGTAAACTAATAAACAGCATGTGTACATATGCAATTGTGTAGTAAACAACGCATGTATACCCTCCTTTACATTGAAAAAACAAAAATAAAAAGAAAACATTAACTCCTCTCCACTTTTTTCATGTGACAGGATGTATGTTCACTGGAGGGAGAGAGAGCATGAGGAGTTTGACGTCTTGGTCAATGAGGACCCTGTGGCCATCGCTGCACTAAAATAGTGTGGATTATGGAAGTTTTTCTAGTGTCCATTTATGAGGGCACAACCGAGATTTCTCAATGCTCTTGTGGAGTATTGGCATCCTGATGCAGAGTAATTTATGTTGGAGGGTCAATCACTGACCCCAACCATATAGGATATATACTTTATGACTGACCTCTCGAGAAGAGGGGAACCAATCAACTTGAGGAGTTTTCCTCCAAGGCCTTTCAACATTGAGGATTACATCAAGATGTACTGCGAGGATAGCACTGAGAAAGTAGGTTTTCAATTTCTGATCCACAAGATCACCAGCCTCTCTTTACGATTGATCCTACTTCTGATTGGGACTATCACTATATCTGTGGCAATTCATCAGGACTCACGTGCACATATGCATTGTGATATTCATTGTTTGGAGGAAACTATTTTTTACTAGAGTACCACCATTCTTGTAGTCATGAAGAGATAGCTTACAAAGTGTTGGTGGAATACCAACAAGAACTTCAAGTTTGGTACTATTCTATTCTTTAGTCCCAGATAGATGGTAGGGGGGCATGTAGCCTCCTTCCCAGTACTGAGCAGGTGGGCAGCTTTGTTGCCTAGACAAGGTGGAGGGAGGAATATAGAGGATTTCTATGACAAATTTTTTGACTGGTGGACACATCATATCCCGGTGATCGAAGATTACCCTTATGCATGGATTAGCTTCATTAGAGACCCAAAAATGAGGAGCATGGTGAGATAGGTAACATATATTTTAAAGTTTATTATTTTTTTAATTTTTGTATATATCCTTTTTATGTGTGTGTAGATTACAGACTTGTAAATCTGTTATGTACAAATGTGGCGTCTGTTTGACCGACAGACTTCACGAGGACTTGGTGTCATCCTTTACCATAGGTAGGACTAGTAGTGGCAGGAGGACCAATAGTTATGGGAGGACCCCCAGCCAGAGAGGATGACAGATTCTTACTACCAGTGGAGCAAAACCTCACTACACTCACTCGTTTCATTCCTATGACCGAGATCGAGGATCTCCCCCTGGCTATGCAGCCACATGTAGGAGGGGTGCCTCGGATTTGGTTCCAATTGTTCTGGTGTCTTGCGAACACCATCATTCATTATAGCACGGTCAATAGGCCTCGTCCTTATATAGTGTCAGACCATTGATGTGTTGAGGGAACTTTTGTACTATATATATTTTTTGAGGTCATAAGCCCAGCGATGTAGACCAATGACTTTTGAGGATTTCATTCCCACTTTTGTACTCATAACACTATTTTTTGGACACACACACACACACACACACATATATATATATTTCTTGCTTAATGGATAACATATTTTACAAATGTATTTACATGTGTATGTGTGTGCTTTTCTTTTTATATGTGAGCAACATGCCAATCTAAAACTCAATTATCTAGAGTATCTGTTAAATGATTAAATCTCCTAGGAACATGGATATACATAATGTAATCAAAATATATTTCTAAGAGAAGTGCCCTAAGGAATCGTTCGTGTAGAGTGGGATCATAAACACGGTAAACCCCATTTAACTAGGACACAACTAGCTGAGCATCTAGGTACACCCGAAGGCAAGAAATTCCATGTGATAAAGCATCATGAAGAAATTCTACCACTACATTGTACTCGGAAACATTATTTGTAGCGTCTCCTAGAAAAATACCTCTGAAAGATAGCAACTGGCCTCCAGGTGTGAAAATCACCCAAGTTGCAGAAGCAAGCCTACATGTGTGTCGGCTAGCATCGTCTACAAACCTAAAGTAAACCTCTAATTCACTTGACATCTGCCACAGTGAAAAAAAAGAAATAAATAACTACACATACACAAGACAAAAGAGACAAAAATGTATAAGAGACTATACATATATACAAGAAGCACCCCAGGTAACCAACCTAAGAGTAGTACTTCTTAAGGTAGAGCCCATTTCTAGGCTCCACCAAAGCATTTGCCTCAAAATCAACCAGATATTATGTGCCCTTCTCTAGGACCTCTTTCATAATGAACTGTCTGAACCACATGGATTTGAACTTGCTTTCCCCTAGGTGATCTTTGTCTTGATCATAGACTGGGATAGGATCACCTTCAGAGAAAATTCGAGGATGAATGGACCGATCATACTGGCACTTGACTTATTTCTTATGAGCCTCATTGGATAAGGCTGCATCACGATGCTACTCATCGATTTGATCGAGATATAGAAGGATTTCCTCAAGTGGTGAAGTGTTCGACAGTAATTCCAATGCCAACTTTAATGAAGGAATCTGACATTCAAAAGGTAAGACTGCTTCTAGCCCGTATACGAGTTGAAAAGGTGAAAAAACGGTGGTAGTCTTCACAAACATTTGATAGGCCCAAAAGGATGAATACAACATTAAATGCCAATTCAACTTGGCATAATTGATCATCCACTAAAGAATAGTCTTGAGAGACTTACTCACAGCTTCAACCTGACAATTTTCTTGCAGGTAGTAGGGTGATGAATGTTCCTATTTGAACCCGAGATTTGACATTAATTCAATCATCATTTTATTTTATAAGTGACTTCCATGGTCAGTGACAATCTCCTTCGGGATACCAAACCTTGCTACTATCTGATTAAAGATGAAAAGATTCATGGTTTCTCCATCATTGCTAAACATTGGCATAGCTTCAACCCACTTCATGAAGTATTCTACTGCTACGATGATGTGACGATGCCCCCTGGCTGAAGATACTCAAATAACCTTTCACAAAAAATAGATATTCAATGATATTCAAGTGTGATTAATTGAGAGAGATTTGCCTCTTATTGAGAGAGCAGTATTCCAACTCAAAAGGAAAGGACTGTATAATTTGATGATGGTGAGAGAAAAAGAACCTACATCGACGATTGAGAAGATGAGATGGGCGAACTGTAAGGATGAGGACACATGACTACTTACTTAGTTAATCTCCACTGATTTATGGTTTCATGTTGCTGCATGCAATACTCCAAACGTGATATGGACCACCTTGGAAAGACTCTTTGGAAAGCAGGATGAGATGCGAGGTCATATGCTTGAGGTAGATTTGAATACCTTAGACCCTAAAAGTTTTGATAATATACAAGATTTGTTTACTAAATTTAAATATTTTCTATTGAGATTGGGTGAACTTGGTATTGATAAGGCTACACAAGAGAAACAACTTATTCTAACAATCTTGGCAAAGCTAGGACCAGAATACGTTGTATATGTATCCAATTTCCATTCTGGTAGATGTGTTTTTGGAACAAATTGGAAAATGCCTATGTTGGCTCAGTTCATTGAGTCTCTTACACAAGAGAAGATAACACTCATATAGATGGGCCTCATGAAATATCCCAAAGCACATGCACTCACCATGCATGATGGAAGAGGGTCATCCAAACAGAAAGGGAAGGAGGGATATTCCAAACCCTTTAATGATTCTTTAGATTCCAAAAATCTTCAGATTCCAAGAAGAAGAATAAGGGAAAGCAGTGCACTTACCACAATAAACCGAATAATGAAGAATCCACATGCATGAAGAAACAGATTGATCTTATGGCACATACACTTCAGCAGAACAACCTTGGAAAATTCATTTCCAAAAATCTTCAGATTCCAAGAAGAAGAATAAGGGAAAGCAGTGCACTTACCACAATAAACCGAATAATGAAGAATCCACATGCATGAAGAAACAGATTGATCTTATGGCACATACACTTCAGCAGAACAACCTTGGAAAATTCATTCCAGAGGGAGTCAAGAAGTGGAAGGAAGAAGATATTTCTCCTAAGAAAGGTAATCATCATGCTCTTATTGCAATTAATTCCTCATCTAGTTCATGGATTATAGATTCTAGTACATCCAATCATATGGCAGCGAAAGAGGAATTTTTCTCTTCTTTGAGTCCATGCTAAAGACCCCCTATTCTCATGGTGGATGATACTCCAATATCAGTAGCAGGAGAAGGGAGAGTGGAACTCTACAATGGCAGTTTTGAGAATGTTCTACATGTTCCAAAGCTTTCTATGAATCTTCTCTCAGTTTATCAGATCACTCAGAAGGTAAAAAGGTTGAATTTACATCAGATTCAGTTTCAGTAATTGACATGCATGACAATTCCATCATTGCGATTGGTGAGGTGGATCACAAATCACAGTTGTATAAAGTCACTAAGTTTTGTGACGATGACTCCTCTATTCTACTTCCACATAAGGAGAGTACTTTGCATGCACCTCGAGTGCAACATGCATATACTCTTGTGCTTCCATCAGTTTTAGACATCAAAGATGATTCCATACGCTCATATTTTGTACATGAAAATGAGCAGGTAGTACAACCAGATAAGAAGCCAGCGTCAAAGCTTCAGCAGATGTCCAATAAGGCACAGACCACACTTCAAGAAATAGGCAACCTTGCATAGAATCCATTGGATTTGAGGAGGACTTGATCTCAGCATAAGGAGCCTTCTTATGTATTTTCAACTTCAAAACCTATGATTCCCATGCATTGCTATATTGTTCAATCTACTGATCCATAGAACTACAATAGGGTTGTGGGAAATCCATTATGGAAAGTATCCGTGCATAAGAGTGTTGTGAGTGGGAAATCCCTCTATGGACTAGCACTTAGGGTTTTATCATGCATGCAAAAAAGACCTAAAGATTCCTACTTTCTACCATCGTCCCGGACCTAATCCCCATTATTCTTAAGCAAATACATAGTTAAGAAGATCAAGTGAGCATACCTTATTTCGGGCGTTTGATGTTGATCCTTCTTCACGCTTGATCACTTTTTCACTTTATCTCTCCTCCCAAGGCTGACCTACATTCACACAAGACAAACAATGAACTATGCATGCATTTGATATATAGATTAATGGGTTAGAGATTTAATCAATATGTATGCAATAAACCATGAAAACCTCATATGGTGGGACGAGAAAAGTACTTCTTTATTATTAACTTCAACAAATCAACTTATAATGGTGAAGTTAGCCACTTCTCCATGAAACCTGGTCCTGGGCTCCTCTTCAAATGTCCTCAAACTTCTTTGCTCTATATTTATCTTTGCACAAGGAAGGCTAAAGGTTGGGACAAAGGGAATGTGCAATCGGGTATAGTTTCTTTAATATGATTCTCCTCTTCCAAATGGGACCCCTAACCCTTCTTTTATAGGCTAGAAGGAGCTAGGTATTTGGTCAAACCCTCGGCCATGCATGGCCAGAAGGTTTAGTTAACTTACCCAAAGCTGTGTGT
>CBVK0100437501.1:0-10804 GCA_900067695.1 Picea abies | reverse complement strand
ATAAGTCACAATCTCCAGATAGATGATTGAGATTGATTCAGAGCCTAAGGTTCTTTTTCCAGGTTGACCCCACTCAACTCATCCACTTAGGGGTAAGTGACACATGTCACTCTAAACTCACTCTAGTTGCTCCACTGACATGCCACATCAACCATGATGTTATTATTGCATTCTAGTGACTCAAACATGATTCATAATAGATAGATGACTATTGTGCCATCTCTCCACTCACGGACCTATGGTAAAGATCTTCCCTCTATCAAACTCGCACTCTTAATCCATCATAGGATTAATCTAAATTCAACAAATCCGTACTCCAAAAATAGACAACGCTAAGCCAACTAGACTTGTGCTCAATCTATCCACCTAATCAAATATTGGCACACTTATTTGAACTAACGCTCCCCTTCAGCTCTGACTCTTCCGAATTACTAGTGGGACCTGTAATGAACAGACTATGGGGTCTTTTCTTTGGATTTATACTCACGGTACATGATATTTCCTTCCAAAGGTCTCACTCTAACAGGTTTGTTTCAGAGTCCTTTCCACATCATATGAAGGATCTCTCTGACATGGTGACTCTGACTTCCCACCGATCAAAGATCACTATCTCTTTAGATAAACGATTGTGGTTCTTCTCTAACCAACACAGGGTTCTTGGAGTCATAATTGTCTGTTCTAAGGACTTAGCCATTTTCTGAGTCTTGCAAGACTTCAGTTTCTGACTTTCAAGGGCTCAAGATGATTCAAAATAATTTACAAAAGGTCACACTTAAGTCTAAGGCCTTGCATGAGTTGCAGGTTCTCTACACAAGGAACATATAAAGGGTATTCGAGTAGGTAGTAGTTTCCATTCTTTCATTTTCACGATTTAACCAAGCATTATTATACATTACAACATAGTTCATATTATTGCATTCAAGTCACAAGTTAAATATACAAACAACATCTTGGATTTAAACATTCACATGCACTAAAAAACAATTTTTTTATTCATGAGCATTCACATAAATCATTCATAGTCATTTTAATACAGATGAACACTTATATGATAATGGAATGATCCAATCCAAATGACTGAGAGAGGATGCTTCTCCTCCAAACCTTAGGAATTGTTGTAGAGTCACTTCCTACAACACGCCACCCATGTGTCAAGCCATGATACCACCAAGGAAATAGACTTAGCAGGGTTCCAAGTCTGTGATGATCCTAGAAGGTTACTCTCCTTCTTCCATTGACACAACAAAAGTTCCCATTCCCCACTAAGTGTTGGGTCTCTACAGGTTTATCAGGTGGTTTCTCAATTGGATTTCCTCTACACAAGGGAGTCATTTATATGCTTAATAGTCCATCGACAACCTCCCCTTACCAATGTCAGTTTTTGTCTAGTAAGCACCAAGGTGCAACCCACTATTGCTCCAGTTTGGGAAATTGGGACATCTTTGTTCAGGGTGATCATCAACAACTTGGAAAAGCTTCCTATTTTCTTTCATGAATTTATTCTCTTCTTTCTTAATCAACTCATCCATGCTTCTATGCTCTGTTACTCTTCTCTAATCCTTTTTCTCTTCTCAGGCTTCTATTCCCTTCTTCATTCGCTAGGTAATGTCTTTGTTTTCCAAGGTCTCTCTCCCATACCACACTTCTCTGCACATCTAATTTTTTTTCCATACATGCTCTCATCCTGCACGTATTGCATTTTTCATTCTATGGTCTTCTTCTCCATCCCCTCGAGATCTTTGTAGTGTCCCGCAGACGTAACCTACAATCCACCCCTTTTCAATCTGAAGGATTAGTTTGTGGTGTGTTCATGTCAGTCATTCAATTGGCCATTCTCTCTATGCATGGGCCAACTTCAACGGTCATTACTACCCAACCACATCTATGAAATTCTCTTTAATGTTCACATGGTCTCCTCCACTAGTCTAGTGTGCTGGTGGGTTAGATCATCATGTTTGTAATAATAGATAAGCTTGTTGTGAAAGCTTCCTATTTTCTTCACTGATGCATCTCATCTCCATTTGACTCAACCATCCCATCAGTCATCTGCTTAATCAATTTCCTCTGGTGTATCATGGCTAGTACTTATCAAGTTTTTTCCCTCTCAGTCAACAATTTGGTTTTTATATTAAATCAAAACAAAATTACATGCCTCATATTGTTAACATATGAAGTTTTTGCATAATTACAATCTTGGGAGAAAATAGGGTGTTACAAATTTCTAGGGTGCAAAGCCTCTTGGGACCTAGATGTCATTTTCCCCCTTCTAGATAACCTAGGTCAAGGATCAAATCATAGAATATGGATAGAAGGTATATTTCTTAGTATTGAGGTCATACAAAAACAATCAGAGGAGGGTCCTACAAGGTGTGGGGTTGGAATGATTTCTATTGGTCCACCTCCAAGGAATCACAGTGAGATAATGGATTCTTCAAGGAAACCTATTGGGGAGGTCACCAGTGGAGTATTTAGTCCTTTCCTAAAGAAGAACATATCAATGGAGTATGTAAAGTTAGGAAACCATAAAACTGGGACATAATTGAAAGTTTTGGTTTGTGGAAAACCATATGATGCAACTGTAATAAAAATGTCATTTGTGTTAGCCAAGTACTAAAAACCTACTTAAGCCTGTGTATCTTCATATCAACATCTGGATTTTGGCCAGGTTATATGAAACCCTTATTTCTTTTTGGAATGCGAGGAATTTCCTTTCTCGTGGTAAAGACAAAGAACTAGGATCAAGGAGTCATAAAAGAAGTTTCTCCAGAACTTATAACAAAAATGATAAAAATTGTTTTTCAACTCATAAAAGTAGTAAGTAGAGGGAGTTGTTGGTGATTGGAATAATTTTTCTTGTGGTGAGAAAGTCCCAAGACTCAATGTGATGGATGAGGAAATGGTCAAGAGAACACTATTTAAGGGAATGCAAAAGCAACATTCCATTCTTTGGGGGAATTTGTTATGTTTTTTTTTTATTTGAATTAAAGACAAATGCTAAATTTAAATGGAATCTAGGATGGAGAAGAGGAAAATTGGCATAATAAAGTGCATTTTGACAAGGTCAATAACGTTATGAAATTGTAACAAATACTTGGTAAGATCAATGGAAATAACTTCTCCACTACAACCCTTTCCACCTAAATTGAAGCTCTGAATGTTCCCCATCAACTTATACCTATTCATAATCATAGAAGAGTGAAGGATTTGGATTGAATGTATTGCAGTCGGATTGGATACAAATGAGACTATTAAAGTCTCTAATGAATATAAACTTATACCTAAAAATTGCACAACATGCATTGCTTGCCAACATGGCCTTTAGAAATTAAAATGACAATTTTTGTGGTACAAGAATCATCCATGAAACATAACATGTCCAAAATTCCTTCAAATTTGACCATACAAAAACAATCCATGATGTGTTGTTGACAAATCTCCTTCAAAAGAAATCATTTTGGCTTAATGTTGTATAAATCAGATTATTATTTTCAAAACAAAAGGGATACAAAATATTTCCAAAAACTATATTCTTAACAGATTTTTCCATCTTTCACACTTTATTCAGATCATTTATATCCAAAAATTAGTCATCTATGTTGAGACTATAGACAAGAAAACACACAAACCAAAACAATGCATGAAATAAAATTAAATACATTTCTTTAGGATAGCCTCATTCAAACTGAGTCAAATACCACAAAATATTTTCTTAGCATCCACTACCATTATGCTCACAAGTTTTTTGTCAAATAGATACAAAAACTATGGAATCCCCAATCAAGATATGTTCTTAATAAATACATTTCTCATGCATAAACTAAAACAAATTGTTTTAGATATAAACAAGAGATTCCATACATGTGAAAGACAACTTGCCATCATGTATCAAAAGATCAACAAGTCGAAAATACTAAATGGAAAAGAAGCGGTTATGGATCATAACAAGAAGAAATAACCTGCAGTTATGTATATCTACTTTTCCAATCCATAACCCACACTTAATGCTATCCACAAAGCCTAGTTGAACACCATACAAATTGGACAAGATTTATGAAAAAGAGATTTGTCATCTCAATTCAATAAACATAAAAATTATTGCATTTGGTCTTCAAAAGTTGAAAGCAATGTCAACAAATATTCACAGACAATAGATCTTGTAATACTATGCAGTACCATAAATAAATACAATCTAGTCTTGTTGTTTGACTAGTAGTCATGTACTTAAGTCTGAGCTAATATAACTTGATTCAAATAGCATCGTCAATCATCTTGACAAGAACATAATTCACCCTTAAAATGATGGAACCAATTGACATCCATCACAATAATTTCTTGTTCAACAATCTTTGAAATAAATTTGGTAGTAATATGGCGGTCCCCACAAACATGAAGTTTCTTGGTGATTCAGATATGTGTGCCAAGCCTTGTGCCAATAAGTCCAAATAAAATGGCCAACTTTTCACTATGGACCATCTCTTCTTTCAACTCTTCCTCCACATCATGTAGCACAAAGTTTATATCAGGCACATACCTTGCCTCTTTCATCTTTTTAACCAATGTGTTCATCATCAAGTATATTTTATCTTCTTGTGGATGAGATATAGTATCGCTAGGAATTCATGTGTTATATTAATTATTTCAATCCAATTATGTCCTATATTCTTTTTCAAACTCGTGTCTTTCATCATTGTTCTCACATTATTTGAATTATCTCACTTGCCAGTAGTGGAAAATATATTTTATAGCAGTACATAATAGTTAATATTATGAGGATCTAACTCAAGAAGGTGTCCAACAACACATTCGGTGATTTTTATATTATGATCAATTCTACAAACCCCAAGCAATGCACCCAACACACAAGTAGTAGGTTGACAATCAAGGCATAGTGCTCCAAACTTGGCATGATACAATAATATTGACTCATGAAATCAAAGAATTTATGTCCTTCCTCCACTAGACCTGCATGACTGTAGGAAGTCAAGACTTAAAATTGAAATGAAGGTTATATGATCTGGTATCACATCTTCTTGTTTCATTTTGTGAAATACTTTGAGGGCATCCTCATCATGTCCATGGATGGCATACTCAATAATCATTGCATTTCATGAGACATATATCTGAGGAATTTGGTCAAACACTCGGCATGCATCTTCAATGTTCCCACATTTAGAGTACATATATGTAAGGGCACTTCCCATGGAAGAATATGATCCAATTCCTCTTCTAATTATGTAATTATGGATTTCTTTGCCTTGTGGCAGAGCTACTAACTAGGAACATGTTGATAAGACAATGATGATGGTGTTTGGGTGAGGTTTTACTCCTACACATTCCATATTATGAAGGATTTTCAAATCCTGATGACAATAACCATTCTGGGTATATCCTACAATCATTACAATCCATGAAACAACATTCCTCAAGGGCATTTTTTTAAACACTTGACATGCGTCTTCTATATCATTGCATTTAGAATACATATCAATTAAGACATTTCCCAATAAAATGTCTAACATAAATCCATTTCTAATTATGTAACTATGCATCTCTTTTACCTATTGTAAATTTTTTATTCTAGCACATGCGAGTAGAACACTCCCAATCGTACCAAAATCTAGTTTACTCTCTTTAAGTTGCATCTAACAAAACAATTGCAAAGCCTCATCATAAATACCATTTTGAGCATAACCTGCATTCATAGAAGTCCATGAGATCACATCTCTTTGGGTATTTTGTTGTCTTGCATTATTGACCTTGCCACATTTTCCATACATATCGATTAGCGCATTCCCAACTAAAACATTAGACTCAAAACCATTGAAAATTGAGTAGCCATTGATTTCCAGGCCCTGTTGCAAACATCCTATATTGGCACACGTAGATATAACAACCTTCAAAATTAATAGTGGAACACCATATTTCACATGCAACCCAAAAGTTGCAACACCAAACCTAGCCAAAAAGCCCTGCCATGAGAAATCAAAAATCTACCAACAACCCAACCATGTGTTAATTATTTTAAAAAATTCAAAAGCAGGGTACAACAAAGGTTTCTACATTGACATAAGTAATGTTGATCCTCCTACCATAATATAAGAACATAAACCATGCCAAATCACATGTTTTTCGAAAAGTTCAACAATGCAACTATTCAAAAAACTCAATACATTATGCATGGAACCTTTAAATTATGAATCTCTGAAATGGTGGAGAAATTTAGGAGGTATACCAAAAAACAACTTTGTCAAAGAAAAAAACTTTGGTAAAAATTTACCTCCTAGTTTCTATGAGATGAATCTATTTTTTTTAGTGTGTTATAGGCCTAATTCAAACCCACGTGTAATATCATTGCAAGTTTATCATTCAAAGTATAGAGAACCATACTTTTATTTAAGAAAATAATATGACCTCCAACATTTTGGGATACATCCTATATGGAAGAATCAAAATGACAAATCATTATACATCTCATAAGATAACAAGCAGAGTATGTTACCAAGTAAAATATTAGTTCTACTTTTATTAAGGAATAGTGATTGAACTACAATAGAAATTCTCTTTCATTTTTTACTGGATCCCTAAATTTCAAAATTGGACAAATTTTATATGGCTAGTGAACCAAATCAAACTAGATTCACCAGATGAAATAAATTTCCAAATTTCAATACTAATTGGCTTGATTCAGTCAAATTTAATAACCATGATACTCATACACTATAATCATAAGCTACAAACCAATTCAAATCAGATCCCAGCTCTTGGCCACCATACTTGACCCATATCACATTACCTTCAATTTAATTTTTTTGGGGGTGCATACAATCTCCATGTCCAACATGTCCATAGTTGTGTGCATCTCACTCTCTTATCCAATCTTGCACATAAAAAAATCACCTATATTCTCATACAAACAATATTCAATACATTATAGTATTGTTAGTGATAGATTGTTATATTGAATAAGGGATTTGATAATCATATTATACAAAATCCCAAGGGTTTTAGTATGACATAATGAGAGTGACTTCAACGTTTGTGAGGCTATGAATGACCATATTCTACAGAAGAACAACAATTTTAGTATGACATAATGAGAAAGGCTTCTACACAGTTGAAAAAACACCACCCTTAATAATCTCAACAAACAATAGCATTTTCATGTGAGGAAAAACCATTCCATAATAGAAATGCACCATATTTTCTTATTCTCAAAGGAATTTAGTGTCGATCAATCTAAAACATAACAAGGACCACTATCAACAGGTAGGTGATTGTCATCATATTTGTAGTGGATTTGCAGTGTATCCCATTAAAGTTTCATGAAAAATTGTTTTTTGTCATTTTTTATAAAACTTGTGTAGCTTTTCATAATATCACCAAGATTATCTTAATCAATGTTAAAATTTTGATTTCACGAGGGAAGAGTGTAAGAATTTGATTTGGAAAAATCACGATGAATTGTTATTTTTTATATCATGTTTTATTTCTCATCACCATGTAGGTTATTATTCAATCCAATATGTTAAACTCACCAAACAATGAAAACTAATGAGTCAAACCTATACATGTTTCATAATGTCTCAGTTGTTGGAATATTGAGAGGGGGGGTGAATCAATATTGAGATTTTTTCACCATTTCTTAATCAGAACATGTGAATATTAAGTATATCATTTGAATTAAATATATCATAAGCAATACCAATCAACAATGCATAAAAAATAACCATAGATACACAGTACACCAGAATTTACATGGAAACCCAAATGGGAGAAAACCATATAATTCCTTCTTATATATCAAATATTACATTCATAGGAAGCCCCAAATTCCAAATTCTCTAGCCCCAACTAGAAAGGAGGCTCCAACATGAAGGAAGCTACAACTCCTTGAATTCTCTAGCTACAACTAGAAGGAGGCTCCAACCCCCTATTTTACAGGATCCAACCTAAAGGAAGCTCCAACTCCCTAGATTCTCTAGCTCCAACTGGAAGGAGGCTCTAACCCACTAGTTTACAAGATCCAACCTAAATGAATATCCAACTCCATAGATTCTCTAGCTTCAACTTGAAGGAGGTCCCAACCCCCTTTCCTTGCCCCTTCCTTCCTCCCTTAAATATAAATAGGAGAATCAACATGTCACTGCTACTGTCACTGATATTGATACATCATCATCATTAAAGTTGGTTCAACCCAATAACCACATAAAGCATATGCCAAGATCTCCAAGAATATACCCAAAATCACCAAGATATGCATCAAAACTATGTGCCAAAAAAAACCTTCAAGATATACCTCAAGCATGTGCCAAAACTCCAAGATATTCCTTAAAGCATATACCAAAACTCCAAGATATGCCCCAAAGCATATACCAAAACCTCCAAGATATACCTCAAGCATGTGCCAAAAAATCCAAGATATATCTCAAAGCATATGATAAAACCTTAGAGATACAAGCCTCAAGACATATAGAAAACATACCTTTCATTGTGTGGAGTCCCTAAAGCAAGAGATCTCAAACCATTAAACCTTCTTCAACTTGGCATCAAGAAAATAAAATCTTCTTCAAAACCTTCCTCAACCTCGTGGGAATGGATTGGGAAATGAGTGGGGCCTCGCTTGACGCATCTTGAACAATGATGCAGGCCCCCCTTCTCCCCTAGGGGTTGTGCAACCTCCCAGTCTAGGATCATTCAATAACTGGAGTTAGATCGACTCTTTGGACCTCTGCTAGACCCACAAAACCTTATCCATAGGCCTCTAATTCCTTCCTCTTACTCGAAGCAATGAACGAGGATCTTTGACATACCACAGAATCCCCCGAGGGACCCTGTGGGTAGCTATGAGCCAAATCTGTTTACACCCGATGATTTTGGGCCTTCTTAATCCACCTAGTGTAGGTTCATGCTGACCCGAACCCCTCAGGAGCTTTCTCTAGCTTCTCGTGCCTTAAATCTCAAATCTCAGGCTTTATCCCCTTTTATGCGATGACAACTACATGTGACCATGGACTATGACTAGGTGTCTACTCAAAGGGTGCTTTGGAGCTCCAGGATCCGATGCTTCAGGAAGTTTTGGCTTTACCAACTCTACCTTCCTCCAAAGGGCTCTCCCTCTGAAGTGAGGGATCCTCCGACACCTATCCCTCTTGATCCAATGACTCACATCTACTTTGGATATTCGGGCGTTGGCTCTTTTGAATGCACTTGACCACTTTTCCCGAAGTACTCTATCACCAAAGTGACAGAGATGAAATCACATATCCTCACAATCGATGACTAAGATTTGGATTCTTACCTTCTACAACTTTGTATGAATTCTGGTCAATGGCTCCACCTTCTCCTTGGATTTTCATCGAAGTCCACAATCTGGTGACACATGTCCTCCTTAGATCGATGCCCACACAAACTTTGCTACTTTGGCCTTAGGGAGTTTTGGTTACTCCACCTTTCCTTTCTCTGAAGTGCTTTCCTCTGAAGTACATGGATCTCTACCATGTACCCTTCCATATCCCACGGTATGGATTTACTTCACCCATCGCGACTTTCCGAATTTTTCTCTTTGCTCTGTGCCAATCTCTCTGAATTTCTTTCTCATGAACCCTTTGATATTTCTCCACCTATCTCCCCCTATATAATGGATGGCCCTGATCCACTTCGGGACTTTAGGACTTCAGCTATCTTGCTCTCCTTTTCACTTTAAAAAGGATTTAAGTTTCTTGCACCTTACCTAGATCATATGGGTGTCGATCCTTTACACTGATATCCAACGGATGGGATCTGTCTTTCTCCTACGCACTCTCCTTTGGGTGTCTGGACGTAGAATCCCATGGTCCAGATCTCGCCCAACAACAAATCCGACGACTATTGTAACTTCATCCTCCTGTCGCTACACAAATTTCCCTCCAATGAAGGATTCCTAAAACTTTTCAAAGAGTTCTCCTTTGAACCTTCTCTTGCAAGGTTGTTTGCTCGGCCTTGTCTTGTGCTTTGAAACTGCCACTCTTTCGGAGCTTTGGCACTTGAAATGTTATCCTATGCACACTCCTTGAATTGTCTCCATGACTTGAACGTATAAAGGTCTATTGGACTCTGTGCACCTTGCAGAGTCTCTGGGAACACTTGCACTATCTCTCTCAAGCCTTACAATTGCTCGGATCCCCAAGGGACTTGGCCCTCTACTTCCCTTCAAAGGATTTGTGCACCCTCATGGCACTTAACACTTGTCCTCCTGAGTTTTTCAAACTTGAAGCAAGTTCTCCTACACAAGTCTTGCACGATTCCTTCTGATATTTGTTCAACACTTCAATGAAGTATGATTGCATGCTTGCACTTATCCCACAATCTAGGACTTAGAGTGTCTCTGCCTTCTCTACTCCTTGCATAGGCCTTTCTATGTCCGACAACACTAACTCTCTTGAGATTTGAACTTGCTCAACTTTTCTAAGGGTCTTGTCCCTTTGTTCCTTTGATAGGTTCTTGCACACTCCTATCCCTTTCGTGCTCTTTTCCTCCAGATCCTCTACCAACACTTTAGCAGGGTTCTAGCCTTGTGCATTCCTAGCAAAAATTCATTCCTTGAGTCCTCAATTCTAAGAATCCTCTCGTGCACTCCTTGCGCTCTTTGTGAAAACTTGCACTCAACTCTCCTCCGAGTCTTAACCTTATGGTGTGCCCTTTTGGCAACCTTTATCCAAAAACCCTAATTAGATCTCTCGCACACTCCTTGCGCTCGACTAAGCCTTCAGAGGAATTCATACTTTCAACACTTTGTCTGAGTGTTGGCCTGGTGAACTCCTTGCAC
>CBVK0100437500.1:0-11619 GCA_900067695.1 Picea abies | reverse complement strand
CTTTCCCATCGCCATAAGAGTGTTTTAATGTTGCGGAGGGGTGGCGGACGGCGGCACGAGCCCGTCACATGGCTCTGTGCCCCGTTGGTATATGCCCTCCTCTGTTATGTGCCAGGTGGTCTCCACTAACACCCCATCCGGTGGATATATATTACATATTAATATTAACCAATAATAATCATAACTAGTTAAAAACTAACAAAAAAAATTTAAAAAAGCATATATAATATCAACAATAATATTAATAATAGATATTAATAATTGTTAATAATATTAATAACCACTAATATTGATTATTAAACTTAATATAATCAATCAAAAAAAATATATTTTCTTTTAAAAAAAAATCACCATATTCAAAAAGATGAATATACCTATTACAATCTTTCAAAACGAAATAGGCTTTGGACTCATAAGAGTGTATCATTATTGAACAACAATACCATTCACCATAATAAGCTCTATCTTAAGTCCAAAAATATAACATAATGTAATACATACTATTCTAATCAACAAGAACATGTACCATTCACCATAATAGGCTCTATCTTAATTCCAAAACTAGAACCAAATGTACTACATACTATTGTTATCACCAAGAGAATATGCCACAAATGCCAAGACTAGATTTTGAAAGGAATTCCATTGCTTTCTTTTCCACACCATCTACAAATGCATAATAACCTAAAGCTCCTTTCCGCAACTGCAAGGCTTCCTTGCAGAGCCTATCTATTGTTGTATTTAGTTCATTGAGAGTGTGAAGAAAAGGAGAATCACTCAAAGGAGTTTATTTGATATTACAAGTCATATAATGAACCAAGTTCCACATTCTCCACTTTTCCTTCTTAGAAGCCCAATCTACTACAAGCTTAGAGTTTCTCAAAATATGAAGGCTTTTTATGCCTTTTTCGTGATCTACAAATAACAATGTTCTGAGATCTATGACTTCAACTCGATTGTTGGAGCCTCTGCCAAGATCATAACGAAAGTGAAAATAGTGACTCTCCTTTAAGAAGAGAACGACTCCAACCCCACAATGAGGAGGATGTCGTTGACTTGCTCCGTCGAAATATCCCCAAGGAATAGACTGAGCAAATTCGGCATGACAAGAAGTCAAAACTTTTTTCTTTTCTTCTTTACCATATATTCCTTCTAAATATCGGTGATATAAGGGTTGCACAAGTCTTAAGAGGAATGAATTCATTTTTAAAAATAAAATTATTTTGAGACCAACATATGTTGTTAACCAATGACCTTGGGAACGCTCAAAATGGTGAGCCTGCTTATCATCTATCCATGTTCAAAGAATTTTATCGAGCTATTTGTGCATCTAGCTAAAATGGACTTGGAGATCCTTAGCCACCAAAGCCAAAACATTTTCTATGTTATAGTAGCACGTAGAGAGGTGAGCGTAGGCGTCTTCGTTAGATATGCATAGAATTCAAAATCTCAGACATATCGATCCCCGTTTTAAATCTTTCTCCCACGTGAGAAATTTGTTATTAACAGCAAGCCAGAGAGATATTTTTCTCTTAAGAGGTGTGTGTAGATCCTAAAGGGATCCCCACCAACAACACATTTCAGAAAAGCTAGCCTGCTTCACTACATTATATCCAAGCTTTCATGTGTACTCTCTCGTCCCTAGATTGTTTGACCAACAAAGAGAGTCTTCTTCCACTTCATTTAACAAGATATGGTTTGAGGCCAAAAATATATATATCACTCACATTCCGCTACCAAGGATCCTCACAGACCAAGGTCAATACTAATCTTCCAAAACAATCTCCCTCTGCGTTGTGGACTTTGTGCTTGTTCATTTGTTAGGAAAAAAAGACGCGCTTCATGAAGATCTTGTTGGAGAGTATCTAAGCGAAGGAAATCATCACTTGAGTCTAATATCACTAGGTCATTTGGAAGGGTGCACTCTTCCTTGGCCAGAGGAGGGCGCTCCATAATAAATGTTTAGTAATTTTATTTAGCTTCAGTGATTTCTATTATAAATAGCTTCACTTCAGCAATTTCTACTGTAAAATAACTTTGTTTCAACATTTTCTATAGTAAACGGATAATAACGAAGAAGGAAAAGGCAGCCTTTCTTATAAATGTGCCCCTCTCTTACTTAATAGAACTGATGGCCAATTTATCGTCTAATTCATTATTCTCTCTTATCATTATCAGAGCGTGGACCTCAACAAGATTTTGCTCGACATCAAGAATTAGACGGGAAGCCATCATCCAATTCAATTATATATATATATATATAGTTTGTGTTCTCAAATCGCAACGTTCTGCATAGGGTGTTAGTATGCCCTCCTCAACGTTTAACGTCATGCCCGGGAAGCCATCATCCAATTCAATTANATATNTATATATATAGTTTGTGTTCTCAAATCGCAACGTTCTGCATAGGGTGTTAGTATGCCCTCCTCAACGTTTAACGTCATGCCCTTCTCAGGGTTAGATTTCTGGTAGTGTGCATCACCTCATGGAGGCGTCTCTTTAGATTGAATCACTTGGTGGATGAAAATAATGTCACATGGTAAAGGACCATTCATAGAGGACTTAGCGTCCAATGTGTTACACCAATTCAGGATTTATCTCTTTCTCCTCATGAGTTACTATATCTACAACATTGACGAGATCCAACACCTATCTAGCTTGATCTATCCTTTCAACTGCCCAAAGTTTCGGGCGAAATGAATGGAGAGACTATCTATTCTCGGATCTGTATTCTCTCCACCTACTTCAAGGCATGTCCTGAGATGGACGAGGACATGAAGCTTCATATTGTATGCCTGCAAGAGGAGGGAATTACGCAAGCTTGGTGGGATAGTTAACTTGAGAATTTTTCATTGGTCATCGTGATAGGAAAGCCAATAGCTACAATGCTTACAATGCCTGCACACCTCACTTCTTGTGAAGGATTTTTTCAGGCATTAAGAGACCGTCTCTATCCCCCAAGATATCACCATAACCACTTTGCGAAATGGTTGCAACTTCAAATCAATCAGCAGAGAGATACATCAATGTATTTTTCAAGTTTCACATCTAATTGCACATTTTCGATCGAAGAGGTACAAATTGTCGAATTTAATTATGGTTTGTAAATGATTTTCCATAGTGAGGTTGATTTGTTTTGAGAATCCTTCCTTGGACAAGGCCTTTCTTTGGGCCTTGGCAGTGGAATATAAGTTGGGTCCTTACCCAAAAATGACTGCTGGTGTAGCTTTCACAAGACCAACTTGCATGCATCTTTCAACTTCCGAGCACTTAATAACCTTTGCACCAACAAGACATTATTTACAGAGTTTTCTCAACGAGATTCCCCTCTTGAAGTTGTATCTCTCAACAATCATATAGAATTTGACCCCTAGCTGATCCTAATGACTACTAATGAATTTGATACCTCTAATGTACCCATGTTTACACATAATTTTCATATTAATCATGAGTTGTATTTTTTGATCCTAGACAACGGAAGCCAAAAGAACCTCGTGTCCCAAGACCTAGTACAATTCTTAAAAATCCCAACCACTCCACACCCGACCTCATACCATCTTGGCTAGGTACAAAAGTGAGGCCCTCGTCTTAGTGTTTCTCATTGTTGTGCTATGACCTTTTCTATTGGCCCTTTATGGATACTCTGGTGTGTGATGTCTCTCCTTTATATTATGTTGATCTTCTACTTGGCCTTCCCTACTAAAAGAGATGACATGTTGTCTATCATGCAAAATATCATCATTACCACCTACACCTTGAGGGGTGCACCTATGTGCTTACATCTTCTGCTCTTAAATCCACCCATCCCCTTACCAAAAAAAAGATGTTAATCAAGTGAGTATCAACAAATGTGTCGCCTTGTTCTTGTTTCTCCCCATTAAACGAGATAACCTGAACAATAGTGCACCTCCGACCATGGCTCCCCTTCTCTAAGAATTTGAAAATGTACTCACCTAGTCCACAGGCCTGCCCCCGCCCCCGACTCACTCTATTGATAACACAATTGACATAATCCCAGGTGCCTCTTTTCCCAACACCCCATCCTATAGTATCGCTCCCCGAGAGGTTTCTAAGATAGAATGTCAAATTGGAAAACTTCTAGACTCATGCCATATTCAACCTTCATCATTAGTCCACAGGCCTGCCCCCGCCCCCGACTCACTCTATTGATAACACAATTGACATAATCCCAGGTGCCTCTTTTCCCAACACCCCATCCTATAGTATCGCTCCCCGAGAGGTTTCTAAGATAGAATGTCAAATTGGAAAACTTCTAGACTCATGCCATATTCAACCTTCATCATCATTGTGTGTCCCTAGAGTTTATTATTCCGAAAAAGGAGAACTGAAAGTGGTGCCTAGTGACCCACTACCATGCCCTTAATAAAGCCACTATTAAAAACCACCACCCCCTACCCCAAATTGGGGATTTGTTGGACCCCTTACAAGGGGATTATTTATTCACAAAGATGGATTTAATAGAAGGCTACCATCAACTTTGCATGAATGCAACAAACACATGGAAGACTACTTTCAAGACCAAGTTTGGCATTTATGAGTGGTCGGTAATGCAACTTGTTCTGAAACAATGCACGCAGGTCGGTAATGCAACTTGTTCTGAAACAATGCACGCAGTTAATTAATAACATCGTTAGGCCCCACTTCGGTAAGTTTGTGCTTATTTTTCTCTAGGATGTATTGGTATTTAGTAAATCTCTAGTTGAGCATCTTCAACATGTCCACAACATACTTGAGCTACTGTAGGCACATGAGCTTCAGGTGAAGGAAAATAAATAATACTTTGTACATACATAATTTCAATATTTGTCCTTCATATTGGACACAACATGGGTGATCCCATATCCATATCATGTATATGCCTTGGCACAATGGCCAATGCTCTCCAGTGCACTTGACCTCAAGAGTTTCATGGGAGACATTAATTTCTATAGGAAATTTGTCTCTCATTTTTCCCATTTGGCTCATCCTTTACACCGGTTTCCCAATCAATCCAAATTTATTTGGAATATAGAATATTAGCACCACCTTGCGAAGCTACATACACCATTATGCTCTTCCCCTATTCTACGGCTATTGGATATGAATCATCCTTTCGATATTGAGACAGATGCATCTCAGATTTCCATTGGGGATGTACTTAAATAGGTAGGTCATCCAGTGGCATACCATTCAAATATTCTCGTAGAGGCAAAGTTAATTAGAACACATATGAAAAGGATTTTTACAATTTGGTGTAGAAATTGAAGCAATCACACTATTACTCGGAAAAGAAGCAATCCTTCATACGAATCATCGCCCCCATATATTCATCAATTCGTAGAGTAATATTCAAGAGAAACACAATCTGAAATGGGTGTCTTATATTCAGAAGTTCCATCTATTCATTAAATACAAGAAGGGATCCACTAACAATATGGTTGACTTGTTAAGTCTCCCCCCTACGAAATTCTTTCACATTTTAGAGGTGTGTTGTGTAACATGTGATGCCTCGAAAGACATCTACGTAGAGGATTATTGATTTGGTGAAATTTGGGGAGCGTTTCTGCAAGCTATAGTGACCAATAAAAATCCATTCCTAGATTATACTATTCGTGATGGATGGATCTACAAACTTAATCAACTGTATGCACCATACTCTAATTATATTCTTATTATCATCCATGAAGCACACACCTCTTAATGCACGGGGCATTTTGGCACAACCAATACCATTTTCAATCTCTAGTTCCACTTTTATTTTCCTGCTCTGCCAAAACAAATCGAGAAGTTCATTCACTTGCTCTCTATGTTCCCAAAGTAAGACATCCAATAACAAACACGACCCATACCATCCTTTACTAGTTCCGTCACTTTCACGAAAATCTATTTCCATGGACTTTTAAAGTGTTTTACCTACCAATCTCAACAAACATGATTATGTTTGGGTGGTCATGTGTCATTTTTATAAGATGACTCTCTTTATCCCTTGTCATAAGACTTCCTCTGCTACTCAGACAAGAGGCCTCTTCTTCCATTATATTTGGGCCCACTTCAAATTTCCTAGCAGAATTGTTTCTGATAGAGACTCTCATTTTCTCAGTGCCTTTTGGTGTACTCTTTGGTTTTTACTAGGTTTCCAACTTCATTTTTCCATCGCCTCTCACCCCAGACCAACAGACAAAAACAAGTTGTCAATCATACTGTGATACACTCCCTTTACATTTATTTTGATAAAAAAAATAGTTGGACTCCTATATGCATATTATCTAGCATAATTACAGTAGGGATATGCACTACTCCGCTAGTTTCTCGCCCTTCGAAGTTCATCATCCAGTGGATAATATTCCATATTTTCATCCTCCACTACTGCCTGATCAAATTCTTGATGCCAAGACTAGAACCACATGCCAAAAATAGTATCATTCACATATGTTGGGTAGAAAGGGACATAATTCAACTGAGGAAAATGGATGTCTGCAGAGACATTGCAGCGTAAATTGTTTCATTTGTTGGTGGAAGTAGGGATGCTTCCAAATCTAAACAGGGAGGAATTGGGCCACTAGGAAGGGTGCACCCATTCCTTGGCCAGTTATGAGGAGGAGGGATCTCCATAATAAATTTTTAGTAATTTGATTTTGCTTCAACAATTTGTATTTATAAACAACTTCACTTTAGCAATTTCTATTGTAAAACAACTTCACTTCATAAACAACTTCACTTTAGCAATTTCTATTGTAAAACAACTTCACTTCAACATTTTGTATTGTAAATAACTAATAATGAGAAGGAAAAAGACACTTTTATTATAAAATCTGATCCTCTCTCATTCAACAAAATTGATGGTCAATTTATGGTCTAATTCATTTTTCTGTTATCTTTTTATGCTCTATTTTCGCTATTTCCTTTGTTCTTATCTCTATTCTTGGATAATGCATGGAATTTTCTAGTTGAGTTTCAAATTTTCATCCATATCACTCACCTTCTTTCCATTGCCTATTTTCCAAATAGTCCACAACCCTGCTAAATGGAAGGCTATTGTCAACGCTTTCCAAATAATGGAACCACTGGATGGATTTATCGGAGACCTGAACTAGTCCTTGATAGACATACCATTTAAATACTTATATTTTAGTATTGTTCCCCGTAATGAAAAATCATGAACGAGCCACCACTGACTAGACTCTTGGGATGCTAGAGAAAACACAAACAAGTAGACATTCTTTAACATCAAGTACCCCATTTTCTTAGGGAAATATAACCTACTCCATTGGATCAATGAGGAGCCTCATGTTAGCTTCACCCAAACCCATAGAAAGAGGAAAACTATTTTTTTTTTTATCCTGGTGAGTACTCCTTTGCAGACCCCCACATTAGAAGTCCAATAGACAAGAATTCTTTCCATCACATATTTTACCAAGGTTATTCTCCTTCTGTGAGAGAGAAATCGATTCCCCAAGAATGAAATACAAGATTTTACTTTATTATACAACCAATTCTAGTCTTCTTTATTATAGTCGCTAGGATTTAAATAGAACCCCTGTTGGAATACATAATTCCTACATATCTAATATGTATTGAGAAGTAGAGTCAATCTCTACATGAGTTGTGTGATCCTATTCTTAGGAGTTTGTTTGAGAGTTGGATTTGTGAGATCTTAGTTTGGTGTCTGGTTCAGATATTCTCTCAACCTCTCCATTTATCTTTGGAATAAGTTAGATGCGATAAAAAACATATGAACTCTATATATTGGCATTACATTATATTCTATGTAATCAATAATTCAATAGAACTTTGTGTGTGCAAAATCATATTATCTCTACTCTCCCATTTTATCATAGTATCAGAGCTTTAGGTCTGGGTGTAACTCCCTCATGGGAGAGCCCAGGAACATGTGGAGAGTAGAGAGTATTATGATTTCTTGCTACGATATGTCTGCAATTATTGTTGATTAATGCAAGAGAAACCTGTGTTGTGTTCATTGCTAATGTAATATTGTTAAGATATTCCTAGCATCCAATGTGCCTCTCACTCATTCTTTCTGACAATCCTGCACGAGTAATCACTAAATCACTAAGGATAAGAGGCACCTTTGCGAAGGAATAGTTCTTTCGCCACTATGTGAAAGCTACCTTCATATAGAGGTAGTCATTGTTGGTTATTGTTAATTGGTGCCTGCGTGGAAGAGAAGTCACATGTTTCCTTTTGAAAGGCGTTGCCATGATTATGAAGCAGCTATCATTTTTTAAAGAATCAAGGGAGTTGAAAATTGTTGGTCGTTGCTTGTTGTTGTCTGAAGAGGAACTAGCATCGTTGGTTAAAGATCATGTGGATCAATGTAGATCTGTCAAAGAGAGTCACAATATTTTCATGACTACTTTGAATTCTTAATCACTTGTTTTTGGAGCGATTATTTCTGTGTGCTAGATGATCGTTGATTGGACAAACATTTTTTCATATGGATCTGGGTGTAGTGTATTGAAATTCAACCGAAGAGGAAGAGAGTCTTGGTTGTGCGTTGTCATGGAGGACGCTGTTGTCGAGATGCATTGATTTGGAGTCCTTGGTTTGTTGTTAGAAGTGCTTGGCCCACTGCATGGACGTTTTATAGTGAAGTGAGGTGTACATGCCCATTCCGTCAGACTCACACACCCTCTAATCTAAGTGATAAAAGTGAGATTGAGTTGTGATTTAACAAGTATTTCTATTGATATATTTTTGTGTGAAGGTGTGCATGGTTATGTCATTCAATATGTGTGAAGGTTCCTTTAATGGTATCAAGTATTTATGTGTGTCTTGGTCAATAATGAAACGATGTAAATGGGATTTGGAGTTATGATAATTTGTATGTGGTTTTTTGTACCTAATTAATATGTTGTAGGGGGTGCATGCTCGATTGTACCTGACACCCTAGTGTTTTGGTCCAAGTTGTATTTCCTTTTCATAGGAAAGCTAGTTTCCCATGTTTGTTGTAAGCCATGTTAGTCAGGGATATGCATTGTGGTGTGGATTTGCACATAGTTATCCTCTTATGCTTAGAGAGGATGTGGAGCTGGAGAAATTGAGTCTTCGATTCAGGGGGAGAATGTGAGATGGATTTATCTCAGAATGTAATGGACCAAGTTATGATTAAGGGAGATTTCAACATTGATGAACCATGTAGCTAAAAAACATTCCTAGAGGACTAGCAATTACAACGACTGATGACCCATGTATTCTGGTAGCTGGATATTTTTATATATGAACGTCAATAATCAGATGTAGGTATAAGAGGAAGCAAAAGAAAGTTTGAAATATTGAAGCCCTCACAGTGATGAAGATATGGCCACATAGATATTTAGATAAGTAGTCATTAAGGGAGAGTGTTGGAATATGTAATTCCTACTTATCTAATATGTTTTCTAATGTACTGAGAAGTATATTCAATCTCTAGGTGAGTTGTGTGGTCCTATTATTAGGAGGTTGTTTGAAAGTTGGATGTGTGAGATCTTAGTTTGGTGTCTGGTTGAGATATTCTCTCAAGCTCTTCATTTATCTTTGGAATAAGTTAAATCTGATAACAACCATATGAACTTTATATATTGGAGTTACATTGCATTGTATGCATTCAATAATTAAATACAACTTTGTGTGTGCACAATAATATTATATCTACTCTCCCGTTTTATCAACCCCAAGTATTTAAAACCCGCGTCTAGTTCTTTTCAAGGGATAAGAAGTGCTTCTTGAATCCTTTAATGAGTGACTTTTGATAATCGATGAAGAATAATACAAAAATTACTGTAGTTTATTTCCATACATGTCGTTTAGCAAAATAAGTCCAAAATATTTTTAAGTGCTAGAAAATTTTGGGAGGAGCCTTGATCGAAATAAGGGACATCGTCCAAAAAAAATATATTAGAAAATCATTATGACTCCATTACCTTTACCCCATTTATATTTTCTTCATGACAAGCCTCTTTTATGAGCTTGCTTATCACCTCTCTGGTCACCAGAAAGAGGAAAGGATACAATGGGCACCCTAGAATAGACCCCTAGAGGCATAGAATAAATGGGTGGAAGATCCATTAATAAGCACCATGAAAGAGGTGAAGGTGACGCACCCCAATATCCATGTAACCAATGGAAGACAAAGACCCATTTTTAGAAGAGTAAGACATTGAAAATTCCAATTGACGTTGTCATAGGCTTTTGAGAGATTGATCTAAAGGATGGTTGCATACTTCTTCAAAGTCTTAATTGAGTGAAGCACCTCTTGCGCAAGGGATACCACATTGTGAATGCCTCTTATGGAGAAATCCAAATTTCTCTTTGGATACTACCTTTCTCATAATTGTATTAAATTTGATAATTATCACCTTTGCAACCAATTTATAGATAACATTATATAGGATATAGGCCTATAGTTATCAAAAAGAGATTCCATCATGGTTCGTAGGAATAAGTGTAAGGAATGTTGAATTTAATGATCCTAATACCTTCTGAAGCCTATTCTCTAAGGACCTTGAGAAGATCATTCTTTATGGAGTCATAAAAACTAATGAAGAATTCAATTGTAATCCCAACGAGGCCCATACTTTTCCCTTTTTGCATACAAAAGAGGGAAACCAATACTTTAGCTTCGAATGCGTCCTCTTTCATCATATTGTTCGTTTCATGAGTGAATTTTGGAGTAAATTTGGATATAACTTCCAAAATCTTTTGTATGAGACATCATTTCTTTTCTTAGTATAGATTCTAAAAGAAACAGACTCCCTCTTAAGCTGTGTCTTTGAAGGAATGAAAGCTATTGCCATATTCCTCTTTGATCTCCCATATGGTGTTTAGTATTTTCATGTAATTAGCATAGTGATGAAATAATTTTGTGTTATTGTCCCCCTCTTTCATCCGGAGGGCATGACTCATAGGTACCACCTAGTTTCCTCCTTTTTTAGAATGGAGTGATGATGGTCCTCTAGGTCACGAAGCCTTGCCCAATCAACCTCCGAAAATCTAGATGCGATTTTTTGCATGAATTCCTTTGATGTTATTTTCAATATCCTTTAAAGAGGGTTCCATGTTGTCCCTATAATGTTTCCTCCATTGGTTCATCACCTTCTTTGAACGAGAAATATTTTTTGTCATCTCTTGCATGAACGTACCATTTGACGTCACAGTTAAAATTGGAAGAATTAATTCACACAACACAAAACGTTTTTTCATTGCTTAACAAACAAATGGAGGTTACATATATAGCATGCAGATCAATGACTTAAGTGGATTTAGCTAAAAATAGTAAACCTAGAAACTCATAGTTACAATAGTAATGGTTGAAACTCACAGTTACAACAGTTATCTCTTACTAAAGTAAGCTTTATTCTAACAATCTCTTCAGTCTATGCTAGTTTCACTATATGGAAACCGGACGTTGCTTACGATGGTGATTTCAGTCTCAGACAAATTTGGCTCAGTAGCATGTTTGGAGACAGAGGAGATCATAGTGGTTGGACGGATGGTAAGTCGATAAAAAACCCGTTGCAATTCCAATGTATTTTATTTATAACCTTATTTAATTTAAACAGTTCTATTTCTTTATTTATTGCAGGTGTATCCACGTCGACTTGGTGACGATGAACCAAGGAT